>PVJL010007896.1:0-72737 GCA_004026885.1 Lyroderma lyra | reverse complement strand
TTCATTTTTATTGTTAGACTTATTGGGGTGACATCTGTTAGCAAGGATTACATAGGTTTCAGGCATATAATTCTACAGTGCATTGTCAACTTGATGTATAATAAGTTCACCACCTAATGTGACTTCTCTTTCCATCACCTTATATTTAGCTTCCCCCACTCCTCTCCCACCCCCTCCCCTTTCTCCCCTCCCTAACCCAAACAACTTTTTTTTTTTTTTTTTTTTTTTTTTTTTTTTTTTTTTTTTTTTTTTTTTTTTTTTTTTTTTTTTTTTTTTTGTATGTGGGTAGTTCCCTGGCTGGGAATCGAACCCAGGCCACAGCGCCGACAGCACCAGTGCCGAAGCCCCAAGCCACTACACCACCAGGGAACTCCCGACACTTATTTTTTGATCCAACGTATGATCTATCCTGGAAAATTATTTGTGAGGTGTGACCATTAAGTCCATGAACTCATCCTAGAAAAAGTGCTACATAACTCATTGCTGAATATCACTATGGTCACCTTTGAAGTATTCCTCTTGGGAAGATATGCACTAATGTCAGCTTCTAGTTCACCTTTCAAAGCAATTTTAGAACTCTTTTTCTGGAATGGCCATCAGAGCTGTTGTCATATTACCCTCGATGTCCTGAATGTCATCAAAATGTCTTTCTTTCAATATTTACTTTATCTTCAGGTAAAGAAAAAAGTGATTGGGGGCCAGATCAGATGAGTAGGGATGGTGTTGCAATACAGTTAATCTGTACTGGCTAAAAACTCCCTCACAGACAGTGCCACATGAGCTAGTGCATTGTTGTGATATAAGAGCCATGAGTTGTTGGTGAAAAGTTCAGGTTGTTTTTATCTACCTTTCTCATGTAGCCTTTTCAGCACTTCCAAATAGTAAACCTAATTGATTGTCCAGTTGGTACAAATTCATAATGAAATCCTTCTGATATCAAAAAAGGTTAGCAACATCATTTTGACTCTTGATTTGGACTGATGGAACTCTTTTGGTTGTGGAGAATTGCCTGAGTTCCATTGTGCACTTTGATGCTTTGTTTCAGGGTTGTATTGGTACACCTATGTTTCATCACCAGTGATAACATGGCCCAAAACATTGTCTTGCCTCTCCAAAATGGTCTTGGCAAACTTTGACTCTTCTTTGCCTTTCTTCATCGGTGAGCTCCTTTGGGACCATTTTTGCACACACTATTCTCATGCCAAGAGTGTCAGTTATGATTTTCCTGTTTCTTTATTGATGTTTACTTGTTCTGCTATGCTTCTCACAGTCAGCCAATGATTTTGATGCACAATTTGATGATTTTTGCAATGTTTTTGTCAGTCTGCTCATTACTGGCCACCCTGACCTCTTCACCAGAGATGTTTTCTCTCTCTTCAGAAAAACGTTTAATCTGTTTGTACACTGCTATTTTCTTCAGACATTATCTCTATAAACTCAGACTAACATGTCTTTGATTTCACTTCCACTCTTGCTAAGTTTAACAAGAAATGTAGTATTTGTTTGTTGCTCTAATTCAAGCTCTGAAGTTCTTGAGACAGCACACAAAAATACACAATAACAATAATGAACGCCACTCAGCAAGACACTACCACAAATTGACACTAACATGGCTGTGAAATACAGATATACCAAGGTTACCTTACAGAGTTGTTTGTACAGTGCTGCCAATGTAAACGCACGGTGGCAAGTTCATGAACTTAATTGTCACACTTCGGATATATACTTGGGGAGAATGCATATTCTGCTGTTATTGGGTGGAGTGTTCTATATATATCTGTTAAAACTATTTGATTTATAGAGTTTCTCGAGACCTTGATTTCCTTATCAATGTTCTGTCTAGATGTTTTTTTCACTATTGAAAATCAAGGTGCTGAAGTTTCCAACTATTATTGTAGAATTATCTATTTTTCCTTTTAACTCTGTCAATGTTGGGGGTTCCATAGTGATGTGGTGGCTAAGTTTTGGTGCTCTCAATGCTGTGGCCTGGGTTCAATTCCCAGCCAGGGAACTACCCCCCCAAAACAAACAAACAAACAAACAAACAAAAACAAAAAACAAACCAATAAATCTGTCAATGTTTACTTTATGTATTTTGGGGCTCTGCTGTTTGGTGCATATATGTATACAATTGTTATACTTTTTGAATAATCTCTTATCAATTTGTAATACAATTTTTTACTTAGTCTATTATGGCAAATATTGATATAGCTAACTCAGCTCTTTTTTAATTCCTTTTGACATGGAATGGAGTTTTCCATCCTTTTCCTTTTAACCTATTTGCATCATTGAGTATAAAATGAGTCTCTTGTATACAGCATATGATGGATTGTTTTTAATCTATTCTTGCAATTTCTTTTAATTGGTAAATGTAATCCACTTACATTTAAAGTGATTATTGATAAGCAAGCACTTCTGCCATTTGTTTACTTGTTTTCTATAAGTTTCACATATATATATATATATATATATATATATATATATATATATATATATTTGTTGTTGTTGTTGTTGTTGTTGTTCCTGAATTTTTCCAATACTACCTTCTTTTGTGTTTGTTGTCTATTAATAGTATACCATTTTTGTTCCTCCTTTATTTCCCTTTCTGTACATATTTTTTTAGTCACTTTCTTAGTGGTTACCTTGCTGATTACACTTAACATCCTAAATTTATAACAATCTCATTTGAAATGATATAAACTTAACTTCTGTACCATACATAGAATGAATTAGGAAATATTCCTTCTGCTTCCATCTTCTGGAAGAAATTGTAGAGAATTGGTATAAATTTTTCTTTAAATGTTAGGTAGAATTTACCAGAGAACCCATCTAAAACCGGTGCTTTCTTTTTTGGAAGGTTAGTAATTATTAATTAAATTTCTTTAGTAGATATAGGCCTATTCACACTGCCTATTTATTCTTGTGTGGGTGTTGGCAGATTGTGCCTTTGGTCTATTTCACCTGGATTATCAAAGTTGTGGGCAGAGTTGTTTATAATATTTTTATTACCTTTTAATATTCATGGGACCTATAGTGGTATCTCCTTTTTCTTTCTTTCTTTTTTTTAGAGGAGAGCACAAACATAGTCCCCTATTACCACAAATTATGCAATCAAGTTTCCCACATTTGGGGAAATCACAGGGGGTCAGCACATCTAGAGTGCAAAGGATAAGCCTCACCCTGGAAAAACCACCTTTGTGATCATGGTATCTCCCCTGCCAGGTAAGTATCCTTTTTCATTTCTGACATTAGTAATTTGTGTCTTTTCTCTTTTTTCTAAGGCAGCCCAGTTAGAGGCCTATTGCCTTTATTGGTCTTTTCAAATAAACAGCTTTGATTTTGTTGATTTTCTTTATTGATTTCCTGCTTTCAATTTCATTAATTTCTGCTCCAACTTTTACTGTTTCTTTTCTTCTACTCCCTTTCAGTTTAATTTGATCTGCTTCTTTTAGTTTCCTAATGTGGAAACTTAAATTGATTTAAGAACTTTCTTCTTTCCTAGTATATGCATTAAATGTAGTAAATTTCCATCTAAACACTGCTTTTGCTGCATCCCACAAATTTTGATGTATTATTTTCATTTTCATTTGGTTAAAAAATTTGTAAATTTCTCTTGAAATTTCTTCTTTGACTCATCTATTATTAAGAAGTATATTATTTGATCTCTAACTATTTGGGGGTTTTCTAGCTATCTTTCTGTTATTTCTAGTTTAATTCCACTGTGGTCTGAGAGCACATATTATATGATTTCTATTTTTTTAAAATTTTTTATGGTATATATTTAAGTCCAATGTTTTCTACATTGATGACTGTTTCATGTGAGATTAGGAAAATATGTATTTTGCTGTTAGTGAATGAAATATTATATAGATGTCAATTATAGCCAGTTTATTGATGGTGGTATTGAGTTCAACTATATCCTTATTAGTTTTCTGCTGCTGGATCTATCCACCACTGGTAGAGGGGTGTTGAAGTTTCCAATTATAATAGTGGATTCATATATTTCCTCTTTTAATTCTATCAATTTTTGCCTCTCACTTTTATTTTTGAAAGGTATTTTTAACTGGTAGGAAATTCTAGGTTGACAAGTTTTTCTTTTAATACTTTCATGATATCACTCTACTGTCTCCTTACTTGCATTTATACTTCATTTTGAGTAATTTAATTGTATGTCTTGGTGTAGTTTTTTTCATGTTTCTTGTGCTTGGGTTCTTGAGCTTCTTGAATTTAAGGGTTTGTAAAATAGTTTCATTAAGTTGGAATGTTTTCAGTCACTACATTTTCATATATTTTTTCTGTTCCCAACCCT
The DNA here is from genome assembly GCA_004026885.1 of Lyroderma lyra. Taxonomy (NCBI): domain Eukaryota; kingdom Metazoa; phylum Chordata; class Mammalia; order Chiroptera; family Megadermatidae; genus Lyroderma; species Lyroderma lyra. The sequence continues at coordinate 68,428 of PVJL010007896.1, read as the reverse complement.
TCAGGGAGTTTAATTACACATATATTAAGCCACCTGAAGTTGTCTCATAGCTCACTGATGCTCTTTACACTTTCATTTTGATATTTTTCTCTCTATGTGTTTTATTTTGAATGTTTCTATTGCCATGCCTTCAAGTTCACTAATCATTTCTTCTGGTGTTAATCCCATGCAGTGTATATTTCATCTCAGATTTCCTTTCTAGAAGTTTGACTTTTTTTATGTCTTCCATGTTTCTACTTAACTTTTTGAACATATGTAATTCAGTCATAATTACTATTTTAGGGCCATTCTTTGCTAATTCTAAAGGTCTGGGTTACTTTCAATTGAGTACTTATTCTTATCACTATGGATCATATATATATTCCTGTCTTTTGCATGACTGGTAATCTTTTATTAGATGCCAAACATTATGAATATTACCATGTTGGTTGTTGAATAGCTTTTTATTCATCTAAATATTTCACTTTAATATAGGGTGTAAACTATTTGAAAATAGTTTAATTCCTTTAGATGTTACTTTTATGATTTGTTAGGTAAGTTTAGAGCAGTGCTCAGTTTAGGGCTAATTATTCCCTGTGATTGAGGCAAGACCTTCCTGAGTACTCCACCAACTCACTCATGAAGTAGGAGTGTTTTCAGTCTGGATAAGGGGAGACAGGTACTATTACTGTCCTGTATGAATGCCAGGCACTATTCCATCTAATCCTTTCACATAGTTTCTTTCCTTGTGTCAAGTGTTTTCTTCATACTCATGCACTCAATACTCAAGGGGAATTTTCTTCAACTCTGTAGAGTTTCCTCTCTGTACAGATTTCTCCTCTCTAGTAGTCTGTCCAATGAACTCTACCTGCCTTGGTCTCCTTAGACTCTGTAATCTCTATCTTCTCAATTCAGGAACTCTGCCACACTCTGCCTCACTTCTCCTCCCTGTGCTGCATTCTAGAAACTCTGTCAGTACAACAGGCTGGGACTATTTTAGGACTCATCTTACTCCCATCTTTCAGGGATCACTGTCCTTCATTGTCTTATGGCCATTCTTGAAAAATCGTTGTTTCACGTATTTTGGTTGTTGTTGTTTTCTTGGGCAGGAGAGTAATCTTGTCCCAGTTACTCCATTTTTCCCAGAGGTAGAAGTTAAACCGATGCCTTTATTTCTCACTGTGGTAAAATATACATAAAATTTACCATTTTTGATGGTTAATATTATATGTCAATTTGACTGGCCATGGGGTACCCAGATATTTGGTAAACATTATTTCTGGGAGTGACTATGAGGGTGCTTCTGGATGATAGTAAATTTGAGTTTGTAGATTGAGTAAAGCTGATTGCCCTACCCAATGTGAGCTTCATCCAATATGTTGAAGACCTGAATAGAAGAAAGAAGAAAGAATTCTATCTGCCTGTCCTTCATTGAGCTGGGACATTGATCTTCTCCTTCCTTTGTTCTTAGACTTGTCTGTAACTTATACCACTGGCTCTTCTGGGTCTAGATTTCTTAGCCTCCCTAATTGAAAATTATATGTGTGTGTGTGTGTGTGTGTGTGTGTGTGTGTGTGTGTGTGTGTGTAGAGAGAGAGAGAGAAAGAACATATAGAGAACATATAGAGAATACACACACATACACACATACATGTTCTATTTCTGTGGAGAACCCTGACTGATACACAATTTTAACCCTTTTTAAGTGCATTACATACTGGCATTAAATACATTCACAATGTTACACAACCAACACTACTATCCATTTTGAGAATTATTTTATCATTCCAAACAGAAATTCTGTACCCAATTAAACAATAACTTGCTACCCCTCTTTCCACCATCCCCTGGTAACCACTATTCTACTTTCTGTCTCTATGACTTTGCCTATTCTAGGTAAATGGAATCATACACTATTTGTACTTTTGTGTCTGTCTTATTCCACTTAGCATAATATTTTCAAGGTTCATTGATGTCCTAACTGTATCAAAATTTACTAATTTTAAAGACTGAATAATATTCCATTGTATGTACATACCACATCACATTCATTCATTCATTCCAGTTGTTTTAGACATTTGGGTTGTTTTCACATTTTGTCTATTGTGAATAGTACTTCTGTGAACATGGGTGTTCATGAACATGTCTTTTTAAGATCATGGCTCTTTTCATCAAAAGAATTATGTGGTGGGCATCTAATTTTTTTCTGTCCAACATCACTACTTCCTTCTTGCCATAGCCTCTCCTTCACTAGGAATAGAAAAGGTTCATGGGCACTAGTTAGGAATTGTCCCATTGTGCTAAGTGACTCCTTTGCCCCAATTGTGGCTATTTGGTCCCAAACTGGACAAATCAGGGGCAGAGCTGAGGAAAGTGAGATAGAGATACTCTTTGCAGCCTTGTTTCCAGCTATTTGGAAATACCACTCTCAGGGAAAGTGAGGGAGAGAATGCCCTCACTCCAGGTGCCTCTGTGGCCCTGGTGTACTCCTTTCCTTCTTATGACTACTTGGGCTACCCCAGCACTCTTCTAAACCTCCTTTCTTGTCTAAGTTAGTACCTTTACGGTTTATGTCCCTTGCCACAGAGACATAAACTGACTACTATGCTTTCTCCATATCAGAATTCCTCCTGTCAGAAAAGAATGAAGCAGTTTGTCTTAGTTCAGATTCTCCCAGAAGGCTTAACTTGGGCCAAAGATTAAAGTGCAAGTTATTGATTAAACAAGTGTTCCCAGAAAAGAAAAAAACAGTAAGGGAATGAAGTAGGCAGGTTAGCAAGTGTGCAAAGAAGCCTAGCAAGTATGTGAATAGCTCTGGAGTGTCCTATTTCAGGAGAAGAAGCTGGGCTTTTGCACTTACACACCAATTATGGCTATAAGTCCCTCGGGGAGGGACAGCATGGGGACACAAAAGTTCCCATGGGTAGAGTGGCTCCAGTATCCCAGGGCAAGCCTCTGAAGGTTGTGGGTGTGAGCTATTGGCAGGAAAACATACAAAATCGAGGCTCAAAGCATTGGCAAAAGGGATGTGAGAATCAGGGGGCAGGGAGGGTGGTAGTAGCCACAGGGTTTGATACAACATCTAGGGAAACTTGAGCCTTTCTCTCTTCCTTCAATCATGCCACCTGTCCCATCCCCATGAAAAGCTGGAGCATGAGCACACCACTAATACCCACATGTCAATGCATAGGCTGACTCAATGATCCCACCGTCAAAACTAAAGTGTGTCATTGTGGGTTTGCATGCTAGAAAGCTGTCAGCATTTTTTTTTTTTTGGCCTGTTTTTCACAATGACTTCTATTGTTTAACATGAAGCATTCTGCTTACCAAATGTGTGCTAGACGGAAAAAAGAAAGCAGTTCCTAAAGATCTTGTCTCCTTCCATAGCAGGAGCCTCAAATGCCAGTAATGGTCAACCAAGCAACATAACAATGATTGTAATAACAAATTCTAGCTTTATTGAACACTTACCACGTATCTATCAGTATTCTAAATGCTTTACATTCATCATCTCATTTAATCCAACAACTTTACAAGGGAGATACTATTATTACCTCCGTTTTATGCGTAAAGAATCTAAGCTAACAAATGGGGGAGCTGGGGTTTGAACCCAGGCTATTTTGACTACAGAATGTGAGCTCTTAATCTCACTGTCCCAAAAGTGTAAGTGACAGTGAAGGGGTTTAATTTCTTATTTGTTAAATAACACCAAAGATCCATGAAATAAAATATTTAGTAATATAAGGAAAAAACATGAGAAACAGGTTTATTGGAAATATTCTAACATTTTCTGAACCAGTAATCAAAAATAAATAGGGACACAGAAGATAATGAACATATATATTTTTTACCCTGAAAACAAATAGTGTACCTTCTTTTCAAGTTTCATGGACAGTGACAAAATTCAACAAATACTAAGCTACAGAGAATATTCTGGTAAATTTGGAAAAGTGGAAATTCTATAACTTAGTTTCTGCTCAAAATGTGATTCAACTAACAATATAAAACACACCACTTAGAAACTGAAACACATAAATAGCATCTCAAATTACCCTTAGGACAAGTAAATCAAGAATAAAAAACTATTTAGAAAATAACTAAAAATGGGATACAGTCAAAGCTACCTGCAAAGGTAAAGTAACAGCATTAAATGCTTTTAGTCAAAAAGAAAAAACTAAAAAAAATTAAGCATGCAGGTTGAAATTTTGGAAAAGAGTATAAAAACAGTGCTCCCTTCCCCCCCCCAAAAAAACAGAAGGCAGAAAGGAAATATTTGAAATAAAAAAACAGACAAAACAAATACCCAGAAGTCTATGAGTAGGAAAAATGTACCTTCCAGACTAGGGACAGAGAAGTATGTAGCCACGCTTCACGTGAACTTGGTCCTCTGACGTGTCCTCAGTCCTCCTGCTTCTCCCTCACAGCTCATGCTCTGCCTGGAGTGCTCATCTACTCAGGTTTTAGCTATTTTCAGCTCCTTTCTCTTTGTCAGCACCATGTCTCATACACTATACATTTAATGTGGCTTCTAATTTAGAGTTCTGCAATAAATTTCTACTTGTGACGCCCTTTCTATTAGACTTGAGGACTTCATGATAGGAAGCATGTATTGATATCACTGTATCCTCAGAGTCTGAGATGTGGTGGATCCTTAATAAACATTTGCTGAATGAAAGAATGAGTTGTATGGGCTCAAGCACTGATTCCTGAGTTGCATTTGGTCCATGGCTGCTTCTGTTCCCACTGCTTAACCAGAGCTCTCAACCTAATGTCATGAGGCCTGGACTGAATTATTGCAACAGTAAGAGAAATAATTATAAAGTATCTGCCTAATGGGGTATTTATGAAACCAGTAATGATTGTGTGGACAATGTTAATAAAATATGAGAAAGTGTTCATTTCCCAGCCAGGGAAATACCACCCCACCCCACCCCCCAAAAAAACCAAGAAAGTGGGGCTTTTTTGTTTCTTATTTTCTCTTTTTACGCTGAATAATCAAATATTTCTCTTGTGAAATAGAAAATAGTCCTCTCTACCTTCAAGGCCCAGTTCAAACCTCCAAGGTCACCTTCTCCAGGGATCTTCCCTGATTTCTCCAGCTAGAAACAATTGTCCCTTCCCTGGGCTTCCAGAGAACCTTCCCCTCCCTGTCGTCTCTTAAAATGTCTCCCTTTGGTTGTGTCTCCAAATGAGCCACTGACTCCCTCTAGGCAGATGGAAGGTCTCTTGCACAGCACCACCCCTGGTAAGTAGAGGATGCACTAGGATATTCATCCAGACTCAACATAACTTCCCCAGCATATGCAAGGGTTGGGAGGGGCCAGCACACTGATGTGAATGGGCAGTTGAGTGGGTGACAGAGACTACATGGAACTCAAAGCATGCTGTGCAGATCATAGTCACCAAACAGACTCCCATAAACCTCAGTGGCCAGCACACTTACACTTACATTGTGCCTGGCTGGGAAAAGTTCTCAGATGCAAGTTGTGTGGTTTCAGCCAAAATAAGGCAGGGAGATAGGGGTTTGCTGTCACATTACTTGAGGCTGATAAATGTGGTTGAGGCAGATATTTAGAGCATCTCTTTTGTGCCCAGATGAACAAGGAGAGGGCATTCCAGGCACAGGGATCCATCTGAGCAATCTCCAGTGGCAAGAGGCACACAGATTTACTTTAGAAAGAATCATAGCAGTAGCCACTGTCATGACCATCCAAATCATCTTTACTTAGCTGTCAGAAAAATCTTTCTAAAATTCAAATCATACCCTGTCACTCACTTCCCTACTCAGAGCCCTTCAATGGTTTCCCATAACCATGAGGATTTGGCCTTACATTCCAAGCTCCATGTGATCTGGCCCCACAGACCTCTTCATTGCCATCTCCTGCCACACACCCATATACCCCCAAACAGTAAACTCCCTCAGAATTCCCAGTCTGGCCCCTCTCTCTCCTCACTATACATTCTCCCCTTGATAGCATTTAATCCAGAACTGTAGATTTTTAAAATCATATGTGAAACTTCTAAATGTGTTTTTTGGTCTGGACTTCTATCTTTAGCTCCAGAACAATATATCCAATTGTCTACTTGACATCTTCATTTGAATATCAAAGATATCTCAAACTGAACTGTCTAAAACAGAAACTCATTTCACTGACACCCTTACTCTGCTTGTCTCCCCCAGGGCAGCAAACACACCCACCATCCACACAGCCACTCTAGTCATTCCTCACTTCGCCCTCTCTGCTCACACATTCACTCTACCACTAAGTCCAGCTGATTCTACTGCCAAAGTTTCTTGAACATCCATCCATTCCTTCTATCCTATATGACACTGCCCTAATGTAAGCCACATCTCCCACCTGGACTGCATAGGAACCTCCTAATGGGTCTTCCTATTTCCTTGCCTGTGCCCCTACAATGCATTCTCCCACAACAGTCAGCGTGGTCTTATATGCAAATTGAATCATATCACTCCACTGAATTTGGGATAAAATCCAGGTTTCCAGTTTTAAGGAGCTCCCACTGGCCAAATCTGGGATAATTTAAGCACCAAAATAATTAAGTTTTTTTTAATAGCTATAAAATCATTAGAAAATAATAGAAATCTAAAAGTCCCTATTAATAATAAATATATAAATAAATGGGCAGAAGATTATCAAATGGAGGGAGTGCTGGAGTTGAAGTTATCATTTTATAACCATCATGACAAAGACTGATTGATTCAGGCAAGAATCATCAATAGATGTTAAATCTCATCTATTTCCTAATCTAAGGAATAGTATATCTGCATGGCTGTAACACATCTTCCTGACTGCTTATCAGTTACAAGGGAAAAATAGTAACTATAGATTGGAGAAATCAGATAAAATCACCAAGGAGGAGCAGACAGACATTGTGTGCCTCTTGTGTCACAGTGATAAGGACACAAAAACATGCATGCAGCCTTCCAGCCAGTATATTACCTCATATCTAATAATAAAGAAACAGCAAACATACTCAAAATGAGGTACATTCTATTAAAGGGAAGATTTCATTCTTCCCTAATGTCAATGTCATAAAAGACAAAGAAAGGCTAACTACTACAGATTAAAGGAGACTAAAAAGAAATGACAATATAATGTAACACATCATTTCTAGACTAGAGGGGAAAATGCTACATAAAGGATATTGTTGAGAAAATGGACAAAATGGGTGGTAAATTCGGTACTGCCTTTTACCAATGTAAACTTAGTGAGGTGGCTAACAACTGACTGGACTGTGGTAAGAAATATACATTGTAAGCATTTAGGGGTAAAAGAGCATGACGTATGCAATTTATTCTCAAATAGTTCAGAATAAAAGTCACATGTATATACTATATATATTAGAAAGAGCAAGTAATTCTAACAGGTGAATTTGGGGTAAAGGACATATAGATGTTACACTTTTCTGTAACTTTGAAATTATTTACAAATTAGAAGTTAAATTTAAAAAATCCAGTCTACTTACCATGGCCCACAAGGCATCTGCCATCATTCCCAGCCAGCCTGCCCAGTCTTATCTTGACCACATATCCCAGCAGACTGGACTCCATAGACACAGGTTGGCTTTCAGTTTTCCCAACATCCCAAGCTTTTCCCACCTCTGGGCCTTTGTGCATGCACCTATTGTTGCCTCTATACGGAATTCTCTTCCCCCAACTCAGTTCTCAGGGCTATAGTAATTGTCACTTTCTCAAAATAACCTTCGACCCCCAACCTAATATAGACCTATTATATTATTTCATAGCACCCTCAACTTCTCCTTCACAATACTTACAACAGTTTGTAAGAGTTTGTATTTTCGGAGGCTTGCTTAATGTTCATTTTTCTCTAGTAGCCTGAAAGCTCCCTGAAACCAAGAATCCAGTCTGTTTCATTCATGAATGTGTCCTCCACCTTTGCTCCTGGACCTGGCACACTACCAGGCATTTAGCAGATAGCTGATTAAAAGGCAAATTTCATCCTTCAATTTCACCCCAAAACTGCTGGCAGCTCTCAGAGAACACACTCAATAGTCCATTTCTAGTCCCAAGAACTGATTCCAGAGGCTTCCTCTGTGAAGTCTGCTCAGATTTCCCACCACTATGCCGGTATTTGAGACAAAGAAATCATGGTAAGGAGGAAGGGGAACTCGAGAGGAGAATGATGTTAAAGGAGAGATGATGAATTCATTCAGGAGCCTGAGATGAGAAGGGATGTCAAGAGGCAGTTGGCTGGACTGGGCTGGTGCTTAGAAAGACAGTCTGTATTAGAATGAGAGATGACCAGTAGCTGCAGCTGTGGACATGAAGAAGATCCCTCACAGACCTGTGCCAAAGAAAGAGAATAGAGCCCCAGGATGGGACCCAAAGGACCTGGACTTAAAGGTTAAGCACAGAGAAACATCCCTGGAAGCGAAGAAATAGTGTCCAGAAAAGCAGGAGATATCAGGGAGAATTGTCACAGAAGGCAAGAGAGGAGGCCACTGATATCCTGGAGGGTGGAGATCCAAGATGGTGGATTAGATAAACACTGGGCTTGCCTCCTCTTGTGACAACACTAAAATTACAACTAAATTATAGAACAACCTGGAAATCATCTGAAGTCTCGCTGAACAGAAATTTTATAACTGAGGACATAAAGAAGCCACATTGAGACTGAAAATAATACTGAATATCAATTGTAACCGGAAAAAAAAAATAATAAAGTGAGAGAGAGGAGGCCACTTAGGTGCTAAACCCCATACATTTCCATTTCCTTCTTCCTGTTTAAGTTCAGCATCTGGCTTCTGGTGAGCTGAGGTAGCCTAGTGGGGTTGCTAAGAGCTTGGACTCTTATCTGAATCCTGACTCTACAATATATAGGCTCTGTGACCTAGATAATGAACTTAACTTTCCCTGACTCCAATCCCTCATCTGCAAAATGGGAGTAATATTTACTTTATGGATCTGCTGTCAGGATTATACATGACCATCTTGGAAAGCCTTGTGACCCATGTTTGGTCTATAGTTTAGGAATGAATGAGCCAGAGGTTTATGCACACCAGGAACAGGATACACTGGTTCCAGCTACTAGGATTGTTTCCTAAGTTCAGCCAATAATAGGGCTTCAGACAATAATCAGAGCCCCCTTACCACCTTCTATAGTATGACTTATCCCCTCCTTTGGATTTTTTTCCAAAGCCTGCTCCTGAAAATTGGTATTCTCCCATCCCCCAAGTGTGCCTCAAGTCAGACAATGATGGAATTTGCTTACATGATTGCAACCAAACCCTGTTTTCCAGGTAACTATGATGACACCTCCTCCTCAACACAGGTACCTTCTATGCATATGAGTAAGTATTCTCAGGCCCCGTACTTGTAGGGATACCACTAGTGTCTGCTAGTAGCTTCTAACAGTCTCATCTCTGAAGGAAAGAGAAGTGTGTGGATACCATTTCACAGCTTAGAAAGTACTTCCACAACATAAACTTCCTTTCACCTCACAACGACCCTGTGAGGTAGTTAACAGCAGATAACTACACTGCTCTACATTTATCAAGCATTTACAATGAACCATGCTCTGTGTTAAGCATTTTCACATGTGATCTCATTTAAACTCATTTAAATCCTATGAAATGGGCTCAGTTTTTCCATTTTAAAGAAGAGAAAAATGGGGCTCTGAGTAGTTAGATTTGCCCTAATCAAAGACAGTAAATAATGGATTTGAACCTCAGACTATCTGACTCGAAAGCCACACTTTTAACCTTCTATACTATTATCTCACAAAGCAAGTACATTATTTCCCAGGCATTATTCTACCCATTAAATTGAAGCTCAGGGAAGCAAAGTGACTTGCCCAAGGTCTCACAACCAGGAAATGACAGGGCTGGAATCCATAACTGGAACTTCTGGCTCTGCGCCACCTGAAACCATGAAGCTTCAGTGATTGGGCATGACAATATGCTAGGTAATTATTTCTGCAGCACACTTGCCTTGCCAATCCTGCTCAGCCCAGTATAATGTTAATGTGCAAGAAGTCTTTCCTGACATTTTCTGGAAATTTCATGTTTTTCAGAATCCCAAGAACAATCAGTCAAGAAATTGGAAAAACAAGGAAGAAGTATTGTAATTCTCCTGTGAGAATTAATGCTTAATAATAAACATAGAGGCATTTCTGGTTTGAAGGAATCTGCTGATATCAAGTAGAAAACAAGAGAAGGAATCACTGATACATGGAGTCCAAGGTTAAAGTAGACATTCCTGGAACTTGGGACAGGAGCATAAAGGAAAGAAGTGGTCACAATCTAGTCAGTCTTTTTTGTAGCTGTTGCCATATTAAAAGTGTATTTGTGGCCTGGTCTGTTGGAGACAGTAAGTCATTTTCACAAATAAATATTAATCAGTTTACATTGTATATCCTATGCAAATCATATGATGTTCCAAGAAAGAACAAGTTTTGAAAACAATTAAGTCCTTAAATTGGCAATTTCAACACATTATTCTGTAGAGTGCAGGTAATCTTGTTGAAGAATTAAACATTTTGTTATTTGAATACTACCCAATAATGTTCTCTGGTATTTTCTAGTTTTAGAATACTTGCTATAGCCTACAGTTCTTTGTAACTATTACTAAATGTGTATTTCTTATTTATAAAAAATACATAAAGTGATGAAAAATACAGAATAAGAAGATTTCAGGAATTCCCAAGAATTCCAATTTTTCATTCCCCAATCCTGAAGATCAATATCTGTTGGGAATTTGGAAATCTTAGCCCAAGGAGACTAGATGAACTTCCCAAGAACCCCAGGGATGGCAAACTGTGGAGAGGTCATTCATCTTTCTTGGCCTCCAAGAAGGTTCTACACAGGAGCCGGTACTGGAGCACAGCTTCCTTGACCAACATCCCTCTAAAGGCAAAGGTCTGGGAAGAGGTCACTTCAGGGTTCCATGGGCTGAGCCTGAAAAGCACTGGCCTTAGCATGAAATTTCAGATTGTATCTCAATCATTGGTACAAATATTAACTTTCACTCCAGGGAGTATCTGCTTACTTTAGTAAAAAAAAAAAAAGTGCTTTATATAAATACAACAATAAAAATGGATGCTCCATAAATGGATACCTTGTCAAACTTGTACCCTTAACTCTTATACCAGTACAAGAAGCTGTGAAGCAGGGCAGGCTTGGAGTCAGGCAGGCAGACCTGGGTCTGAATTACACTGATTTTGCCATACTGGCTGTGTGACTTTAGGCAGGTCCCTTTACCTCTCTTAGACTTATATATTTGGTATCTGTAAAATGCTGATAATAATGCCAATTTCACAGGAATGTCATGAGGATTAAATGAGATAATTCCCATGTATCACGAAGCCCAGCACAGAGTAAGCCCTCAGTAAATGGGAGATGTTATTATTTCCTAGTATGACAGGCCCAGCAGTGTAGCTGGCAATAAGAACTTGGGGAAAGCTCTTGTAATCAATGAAAGGGCTCATCTGCCCTGGGCCTTCTCCAGGTGAGGATTTTCCTGCATCTGAAGCTTCCGGGTCTCCTCACTAGCCCAGAGTGCCTTCCCTGTCCCCACATGGGTCCCCCAGTGCAAGATGGCAAGGCAGGTGCTCCAGCGGAAAGGCTTCTTGCCCACCTGGATTCCCAGGGGACCGGCAAGTTTGGCACCCATGGAAGCTCTTACTGCTCCTCCTCTGGCTATGAGGTAATCTCGCCCTCAGGCCTGGCATCTGTGGGCCTTCTGGAGAGGGGTTGAGGGGTGTGGAGTAGGGTGGTGCTGTGCAGGGTCTCCACCTTGGTGAGGGCCTCTGCGTGACCCACCATCAGGCAAGGCCCGGCATTGCTGGAGGCCATCGGAAGCCTGGGTGGATGCGCTGGTACCGCCCTCTCATGTGGCAGAAGCCCTGGGCCCTGCATGCACACCTGGGGCCAGGGCCAGAGCCGGAGTGCTGGGGCCGAAGGAGGTGGGCCCTGAGGCCCAGAGCCCTCCCTGCATCCCAGCGAGGCTAGGGCCTCTGGCTGAGATGCATCCTCAGGCTCTGAGTGTGGTCCAAGTTGTGTCTGAAGCCCTTCCCACATTTGGGGTGCTGGTGGTCCCACTTATTGTGTGCAAGAGCTGGTAGCAAGCAAGATGGGTGTTGCGACCTTCGGTTCCAGGCAAGCTAGGGCTGCTCCTTCCCTGTATTTCTGTGGTGGCTGTCTAGCAAGGAAGCTCTAACCCTGGGACACAGGTGGGTGGCTTGATCTTGGGGTGGCCAAGGGAGGCAAAGGGCCTCGCCTTGCTTCGCAGGCCTGCTCACCTCCCCTTCCCCTGGGGGATAGTCCTGAGTGCCCTTGGGGCCTTGCTTCCTCCCCCAGGAGCTCTGGTGTCTGACGGCAGCGTGGAACTGGGCCTGGCGTTTGTCCTGAGGCCCCTCCTGGGAAGGAGCCTCCTGAGGGGCTCTGTCTTCAGGCCTTTTTCATGGAGAGCTCTCCTTGTCACTCTCATTCCTGAATCCTGTGAGGAGAAAAGAAGAATCTGGGCAGTGTTTTTTCTTTTCATCCCACCCAGGGCTAGGAAGACCCTGCCTTGGTAGTCCTAAATAGGACAACTTGGTGGAAAGTCTTTGCAAATGACAAAATTCTGTATTTCTGACAGGAGGCAGAGAACTTCAGTTCAAGTTAACCTTGTGCTAGTTTCCAAAATTGAACAGAGATGTAAGGGCAGAACCAGCTCAAACTGGTCCTATCCTGTTTCTAACAAGATACTGAGCTGCTTTTCACAGACAACTGACCCAAACTGCAAGTCATGCAGCTGAAGCATGCCCAGAGGAGAGAACTTTGACCTTCTGTTGCATCAAAAAACAAAGTCTCATTCTCTCCTTCCCCTCAATGAAAGGATCAGGACTGGAACCCTTTCAGAAGCAAGGGGTCCACTGTCCAGGAAGATCCAGTGCTGAAGCCCCTTACCATATCGTACCATAGAACATCAAATTCCCAAAATCCTCCAATAAACCTGCCCTGCCAGTGCTTCCTCATACCAACCCATTCCCCCTAACCCCTTAAAACTTGCCCTGAACCCTGGATTGGTGAGACAGATTTGAGCCTGGCCTCCTGTCTCTGTGCAGGTCAACTTAGCAATGAAAGCTTTTTCTTTTCTCAAAACCAGATGCCATAGTATTGGCTTCTATGCATGTCGGGCAGTGGCCCCTTGCTCAGTAGCAGAGGTGGGCAGCTCTACACTTACTTGCAGTGTGATTTTAGGTAAGTTACATGGCTTCTTGCAGTCTCAGTTTGTTCCACTATAATGTGGGGATGATGGTAACAGCAGTATCAAGGGATTGTCTGTGTGGTCAGGGGATCCACAGGCTGTTGGGAAGGCAGGGCACATCAGTGATATGTTAAATTGTTAAGATCAATATAACAGTTAAAGAAAATTGTTTCTGTCACTACCAAATGAAGGTCAGTACCTGCCTACTAACTCTTGGGTATATTCCTAATGCCCAAATGTTGGTGTCTTACCTCATTTATCATTAAAATAATCAGGAGTCTGTGGAGGGTAGCTGATTCCATTTCTAAGACAAGAAAAATCAGAATGGGTTTACAAGCATCCTGTTGATGCCAGAAAGCAAGGATATTTTCAAAGATGTCAGGGGTAGTGTTACAAAAACAAAGATGCTAATTAAATGGACCACCACTGTCCAAATTGTAACAATTTGAGCACCCTAAAATACATAATGGTCATCATGCTTAAGTGAAATGTCTGGGGAAGGCAGTGAGTCTGAAGCTAGTATAGTCTTCAAAAAAGGTAGTTGTACTAAGAAAGGTGATGGGAATAGATGTGTATAATTTTGGTATTTTTTATAAGTAGGAGAGTGTTTATATATGGATATTTTGTTTCTTTCTATTCCTCCTTTATTTACAAGGCATAAATATGAACTCATTTCTATCTGTATAAGGAGGAAAGAATAGACCCAGGGAACTGTGAGTCCAGTGACCCTGGGAGAAGTGGGGTTACCATGAGTGGACAGCATTGATGCACATAAAGTAACCAGGTAGGAGATTTCAACACTGTTCCAAGATGATGATGTACCCATTTGTCCTGATGAGAACTAACTTAAACACACTATCTCATCTCTTAAGAAACTAGTTCTCAACCCAAAGAGGTTTAAGAATACCCATCACAAAAGATCCTCAGATTCTATAAGAGATTAATATTCAGAAGACATAAAAAACTCCCACAACTTAACAATAGAAGTAACAAACTGATTGAGCAAAGGACTTGAATAAACATTTCTCCAAAGAATATATATAAATATCCAACAAGCACATGAAAAGGTGCTCAACAGAATTAAGTTTTAGGGAAACACACATCAAAATCACAATGAGACAAAGTCACATTCATTAGGATGGACAGCTGCTATAAAAAAAAACTTAAAATAACAGAGAATTTGAAACCCTTGTGCTCTGTTGGAAATGTAAAATGGTGCAGCTGTTATGGAAAACAGTATGGCAGGCCCTCAAAAAAGATCCAACAATTCTACTGCTGGGTATTATGAAGGCTGTCTGGAAAAAAAATCCGGCTATAAATGCCTCTATTTTTCATATTACATAGTGGGAGGGGGTAATGGTAGTTATTATTTAATGTACAGAGTTTCAGTTTTGCAGGATGAATAGAATTCACGGATGATGCTAATGATTGCACAATAATGTAAATGTACTTAATGCTACTGAACTGCACATTTAAAAATAGTTAAAATAGTAAATTTTATGTTACATGTATTTTTATAACTAATAATAGAATAGGAAGATTTTAATAGTGCCAATGAACCAGGTCAGTATTTCATAATGAAGGACAATGGCTCAGGTATTAATGGGCATACAAAACTTGAATGAAGCATCTCTGAGAAAGATACCAAGCTTCAAAAATTATTATCTGTATTAAAAATCAGTTATATATATGGATCTTACTTGGATTTTGGTTCAAACAAACTGTTAGATAGGACAAGGGTCTCAAGGCCTGGGCAGTTCTTACTAAATGCAATTCTTGTTAAATGTTTAAATGTAGCACAGTATTGTGTAGATGCAGCCATAACTGTAATCAGATGGTGGAAAGAAGAAATCAACATATAATTAACTATATAGTGTATGTAAGCAATGGCTAAGTGTCCCTTAGGGGAGACAGAGCTTTGGATGTGAATCAACTGCCTCCTTTACTTGCTGCAAGTAAATAAAACTACTTAACAACAACCATGTCTTGTTCTTGAATAGAACACCCCAAGAAGTGATGCCCTTGAGTTTGGTAACAAACAGCAAAAAATTTTAGTTGGCATTTATAGGACATTTATTCAAACTGAAAATTCAAATACACTGGATAGTCAATATTAAGGAATTATTATAAAATTTTTTTAGTTGTAATAACAGTACTGTGGTTTAAAGTCTTTAATCTTTTAGATAATCATATTGAAATAATTCAGATGAAATTCTGTGTCTGGGATTTTCTTCAAAAAAGGGAGGAGAGTTAGTGGCCATGAGTTGAAATTGTTAAAGCTGAGTGGTGGGTTCATAGAGATTCCATATACTATTATATTTTCTTTTGTATGTGTTTGAATTTCTCCGTAATGAAAAGTTTTTTTAAAGCATACAAAAGAAAGAGAGAGAAAGCAAGGAAGGAAGGAAAGAAGAGACTTTAAAACCTCACAAGATAATAAGAAAAACATTAATTATTGTATTTGTGTATTCTTAAAAAATATGTAGTAAAAGAATGAGCAATATTGAATTTGTATTTGCAGTTTAAATTAGTGAAGACAATTTAATTGGTCAAATTTGTAATCAAAGCCTAAATCTCCTATAAAAATAGCTTTCACATCAAGTTGACAATGCACTGTAGAATTGTATGCCTGAAACCTATGTAATCCTTGCTAACAGATGTCACCCCAATAAGTCTAACAATAAAAATGAATTTAAAAAAAAAAAAGAAAAAAAAATAGCTTTCAAATTTTTTCCCGTTTTTTTGTTAAATAGAATCTAATAAACTGACCATTAAACAGACTATAGAAGTGTAGTGGTTATTTCTTTCAAACCCAGAAGGGTTTCAAACATGAAATAATTTATCTGTGAGTTCTTACTTCACCTTAAAGAAAGAGATGCAGGTAAAACACCTGGCTCAGGGCCTGCAACATAAGATGCTCTCAATTCCAGTTCAGATGGGGTAATCTACTGGAATGGGAAGATAGTGGTGGTGGCAACGGAGAGCAGAGAGGCAGAGCATGGACACAGCTCTCACAGGTATGCTGGCCACCTGGCTGATGAGGCCGTCATCCAGTCATTCAGCAAATGCTAACTGCCCCAACAAAGCACGAGCGGTGAACAAGGAGATACTGTGGTGAACAAGGTAGGCTCCACCACCATTTTTCCTCCTTCCAAGTACCACTGGCCATCCTCTTTTAGCCAGAAACAACTCTTCACCACACTTTTCCCGTCAAGCCATTCCTATGCCTGAACTCTTCCCTGTCCCAATTAGGGCCACTGGTCTCACCACAGAGAAGCCCTGGCTTCTATGCAAGAGGCAAATAGCACAGGTCCCAATTCAGGGCACAGGCAGTCAGCTAATCTCCACATAGGTGGGTATGAGTGTGGGCTTTGGATCAGATGGTATATGTTTGAGTCCTGACTCAGCTTCTTTTTATCCTTGACCTTGGGTGAATAATATGGCCTCAGTTTTCCCATCTACCTAGTAGGGATAATAATCCTTACTCAACAGGATTCCTGTGAAGCTTAAATGTGTTATGAATATATGCATATGTGAGTGTGTGAGTATATTTTATGTATGTATACAGATATGTTATATCATGTATCATATTATATATTATATTATATATATCTATACATGTATATAGACATAGGCACTGAGTAACCGTGGCTACTGTTATTACATTAATATTGCTGTTTCTTCAGGGTTTGATCCTTGGAAGATCTTGGATATTTGCTTATGGATATAACCACACAGATGAGATTAGACCAGTGGCAAAAATGTTTTTTTCTGAGTATTAATTCATCACTTGATTCAGGCCAATTCATGGGCATTTTATTTCACACTTCTCCCAAATCATCAATAGATGGGGGGAAATGTCTCTGTAGACAACAACTAGTGTGGATAAGTGGTTGAAATGCAGAGGGTATATCTGATTTCACTGGGAAAAGGGACAATCCTCATAGTTGTGCAAACTGAGCACTACACAACTCTTGGAGGTGCCATTCACTTGCTGATAAATAGATCTGTATAGTTATTACAACAAATTTCCAACAGATGGCAGTAAATTGTTTTGGTTTTTTTCTCATTAAACTGTTTCAATGAGTTTCAAAATTCTGTGACTGATTTTTGTTCAAGGTGTTCCCATTAAAAAGGTACTGACTTTAAACACTAATAAGTTAAAAACTGCCACAAAAAATAATGGCCCACAGTCCATTCTCCTCTCCTTTGGAAGGTTTTACGGGGCACTGTAATCATTAACCAGTCTTTTACTATTAAACTTAATGGCCAATTGAGACAAACAATTCTGAGACTGATTAAGACTGGAGTGGCAGGTATTGGGGATAATATTCATTTAGCCTTCTGAGCTTTCTGGGAAGACTTGGTGACTTTGCCAGCTCCAGGTGCCTTCTTGTCCACTGTTTTGATGACACCCACAGCAACTGTCTCATGTCATGAACAGCAAAACGGCCCAGAGGAGGGTAATCACAGAAGCTCTCAACACACGTGGCCTTGCCAGGAACCATATCAACAATGGCAGCATCACCAGATTTCAAAAACTTTGGACCATCTTCCAACTTTTTCCCAGAATGACAGTCAATCTTCTCCTTCAGCTCAGTAAATTTGCATGCAATGTGAGCTGTGTGACAATGGAGCACAGGTACATATCCAGCATCGATTTGGCCTGACTGGTTCAGAATAATCACCTGAGCTGTGAAGTCAGTTTCTTCCATTGGTGGGTCATAATGTCACCAGCCACATTGCCATGACAAACATCTTGACAGACACATTCTCTACACTGAAACCCACATTGTCCCCAGGAAGAACTTGACTCAAAGCTTCATGGTGCAGTTCAACAGACTTTACTTCCTTTGTAATGTTGACTGGAGCAAAGGTGACCACCATGCTGGGTTTAACAACACCAGTCTCCACTTGGCCCACAGGGACAGTACCAATACTGCCAATTTTATACACATCCTGCAGAGGAAGATGCAAAGGTTTGTCAGTTGGATGAGTTGGTAGCAGGATGCAATCAAGAGCTTCAAGCAGCGTGGTTCCACTGACATTGCCATCTTTATGGTGATTTTCCATCCCTTGAACTATGGCGTGTTAGCACTTGGCTCCAGCATGTCACCATTCGAACCAGAAACTGTCACAAATGCTACGTGTCAGGGTTGTAGCCAGTTTTCTTAACGTAGGTGCTGACTTAACGATTTCCCTGTATCTCTTCTGGTTGTAAATCAACTCAGTGGAATCCACTTTGTGAACACCAACAATTAGTTGTTTCATACCCAGTGTGTAAGTCAGAAGGGCATGCTCACAGGTCTACCCATTCTTGTAGATACCTGCTTCAAATTCACCAACACCTTCAGCAACAATCAGGACAGCACAGTCAGCCTGAGATGTGCCTATAATCATATTTTTTTATAAAGTCTCTGTGTCCTGTAGCATCAGTGACGGCCACATAATACTTGCTGGTCTCAAATTTCCACAGGGAGATATTAGTTGTAATACCACACTCACATTCAGCTTTCAGTTGATCCAAGATGCAGGCATACTTGAAGGAATTCTTTCCCATCTCAGCAGCCTCTTTTTCAAATTTTTCAATGGTTCTTTTGTTGATCCCCTCACATTTGTAGATCAGATGGCCAGTAGTGGTAGACTTGCTGGAATCTTTGTGTCCAGTGATGATGATGTTAGTGTGTGTCTTTTCCTTTTCCATTTTGGGTTAGATTTGTGGTGGTTTTCACCTATATTCTGATGGCAAATCCATTGCAAAAAACAGCAGTAAATTGACTTAAGGAAAGGGCACCGTTTTCTAATTAGCAAAGAGTTGCTAAGAATTTATGAACCAGCTGACTGGTCTCTCCAGAGCAAAGAGTTCTTAGATCTTGCCTTTTGTGCCACGCTAAGATCTAAGAACCCTGTGGCAGAGAGGGACTGCTTTGACTTAAAGTCTGGGGCAAAGATGAGGATTCTTTGTGTGATAGGAAAAATTCTAAAGACAATCCCCTAAAATTCCTGCCCTTTGATCATTCAATCAAACAGTAATCTAGTACTGCTGTGAAGGGATTTTGCAGATGTAAAGTTCCAGGTCAATTTATATTATGATATGGAGATAATCACCCAATCGGGTAGCTGTTTAAAAGCAGAGTTTTCTCCAGCTGGTAGCAGATTAGAGATGTGAAGCATAAGGGTGACTCGAGCCCTTGCGGGCATGAAGATGAATGGACCCTTGTGATGAAGAAATACGGTGGCCTCTAAAGAGTTGCCCCCAGCTCACAGCCAGCAAGAAAACATCCAAAAACCATCCTATACTGCAAGGAACTGAATTTAGCCAACAACCTGAACTCAAGAAGTGGATTCTTCCCCAGAGTTTCTAGATAAGAGCTGAGCCCAGGAAACACTTTGACTTTGGCCTTATGAGACCCTAAGCTGAGAACCCAGTCAAGCCCACAGGATCTGACCTACAGAATAATTAATAGGTGTTATTTTAAGTTGCTAGGCTTTTAGTCATTTGTTAAGCAGCAAGAGAAAACAAATACACTTGGTTTCATGAAAAAGTTCAGCTAGAGAGAATGTGGGAATTCCTTCAGGAAAGGGCTACGCCAGCCCTCTTGCACAGTGTTGGTGGAAAGAACCATTTCCCTACTCCTAATGTTTCCTTTTATGTAGAGAGAGGACTACTAGTATACACTCCTGCTTTTCCCACCTCCTGACATACTTAGGAAAAAGAAATAATGTACCAGTTCCTTCCTCTATTTTCCCTCTTGAGAGTGCATCTACTGGCTAGAACTTGGGTTCTGCTCTACTCTTTCATGTTCCAAATTTTACAGGGGGAGGCCTATAGTGATCCAGTGCTGCCAATGGCCATGGATGGATAAATGATTAATTCTGAGATTTAGTAAGATGGCCCAGAACTCAAGAAGAGGGGTATAATTAATGAGCTCCCTCCTCCTCCGACATGTAGCCCTGGAAGAGCCCACACAATCCGCTCATCTCTGAGGACTTAGACGGGAGATGTACATGTAGACTGACTTCAGAAGACTGCTGCCTGTACTTGAAGAGCCCTATAGGTAAAGCTTCCTCTTAGTGTCTTAGTAGGATATTGGTCTTTAAATCTGTTCAATACTGGCTGTTACAGGCTGAATTATGTCTCCCCACCCCCACCCCACTCCCCCAAAAGTTCATATGCTGAAGTCCTAACTCCTAGAACCTCAGAATGTGACTGTATTTGAGAAACAGGGTCTGTAAAGAGGTAATTAAGTTAAAATGAGGTCATTAGGGTGAACCCTAATCCAATACAATTAGTGTTCTTATGAGAATAGGAAATTGAGACACAGACACACAGAGGGAAGACACAGGGATAGCATGGCTATATACAAGCCAAGGAGAGAGGTCTCAGAAGAAACCAACTCTGCTGACACCTTGATCTTGGGCTTCTAATCTCCAGAACTGTGAGAAAATAAATTTCTGTTGTTTCAGCCACCCAATCTGTGGGACTTTGTTATGGGAATCCCTGTAAATTAACACTCTGGCCCATTCAAGAGGAAACTGCTGTCTCACACCACTTGCCTCTGAGAGAACCTAATGTCCTGTTCTGACTGCTAAGGGTAAATAAAATCTTGAACAGTTAAAGAAAAGCTAACAGGCCAACTAAAGGGACTTAAACCAGAGGAGAGAAGACCAAGCCGGGCCCCTGGATTGAAATGGTTCCAACTGAAGTAAAACTGATTGAGGAGGACTGTTTTAAAAAACGTTGTTAAGAGCTCAAACTTCTTTGTCACCAGTCTTTCAATTCTGTTTCTTCCAAGTCCCTGACCATATAGCCAAACCATTAGCAACTGCTCATGTATGAGTATAGGTCTGTACTTCTGGCCATTTCTCATGCCAGATATAGTGAACACCCAAATCCACTACTCGAAGTTCTGTCCACTGCAAGAATTTTTTTTCATTGGTGTCATTCAAGTTCACCCAAGTGGAGCTGTGGTGCTGCAGCTATCCACTGTCAAGTCATAACAGTATATTAGACAGACTCATCTGCAAACAGGCTTGAGATTTTCTTCCTCAGTCAGCTGGGCATAAGAGACACTCCAGGAGGTCATAGGCACTGACTGAGGGACAGACAATGCAATAGGATGCACCTGCTTATGTAAGTGGCTCATACTTCTGGACCTTTCCAAGTCCAGTCTCTTATATCAAGTGATGATAGATTGCTGCTATGCACATCCAGCCTTATGGTTAGGTTGGTCAGGCAACATCCCAAGCCCTTTCCATCATACTGGCCCTCAGGATACGGGTCAGAAAGCAGACTGCATTCTTCCACTATGTCAGTTTTCAACTTACTGCCTCTTGGCTCCAAATTCGCCCTCCGGTATCTGCTCTGAGATATTGGGCTGAATTATTTATGCATTTCTCCTTGCACTGAGCAGGGAGGTGTTAAGCCTTGTCAGTAGAGGGTGCCGGAGGGACCTGAAAGAGAAACGTGATGTTCTTCCTGGTTCTGGTCTTGTTAAGACTTTATTTTTTTTTTTGCTCTTACTGCAGTTTTGCAAGACATATGTATGTGGGCACATCTAGTGGTCCTCTGACTTAGATGTTTGTCTAGAGTGAGGAGTCCTTTTGGGAGCTCACAACCCCTAGCTTGCAACCACCTTGCTGCACCCTGTCTACCCCTACATGGACACCACAAATCCCAGAGCACAGGCTGCCTTTGCAATGAATAGACTCCTCCTGACGCCTGGAGTCTTTTTGCACACTCATCCATCTGTCCTGACCCTCATGCAGCTTTCTCTAGCACTGACTCCTGCAGAGCAAGTTTTCTCCAGCTCTTGACTTTGGTAGCAGTCTGGCTTTCTCCTGCACTGTGCTTTGAATGCACTTCCTCTAATGCTGACAGCACTTGCTTCCTGTATTGATGCAGCTATCTCCAGCACTGGGCTATTGCTGAGTATGCATGCTTTAGCACTTGATGCCTGTAATGGCATGACTTTGTACAGTGCTTGATCCCTGTACTGGTAAAGCTCTCTCCAGCACTGAGCTCCACCAAGTGCACTTCCTACAGTCCTGGTTCCAGCAGTGCTCAGTGATCACCTGACAACCCAGAGGGCAGATTTCTAAGAAGTCCCATTGGTGAGGGCAGTCAGTGACTTTCTCTGTCCTTTCAAATGAAGTCTGAAGCTCAGTCCTGGTGGGAGAGGATTCATCCTTGCACACTCTATCTCAGCCCTAGGGATAGTAGCTGATCTTAGTGTCTGCTACTTTTGTATTCTTTAGAATTGTCTTTAGCTCTCATTAGTCAATTCCCTGTTATTCCAATCCCTCATTAATAATTCTTTATGTTAAACTTTCCCATTGTGGCTGCTGTCTCCTGATTGGGCCCTGCCTAATATAATAATTGGTATTGGGAGTGGTCCCAATGATTTGGTCACACCCTTGGGCTTGAGCACAGTGCTGAGCTCCTTGCCAATGGGAATGGGATGCTAATAATTCACGGCATGCAGTGCCATCACTGTTAATTAAGTTGTTTGTTATCTGTAGTTAGTTGATTGTGAGGAAGAGCCAACTGAAGTACCTGCCTTGGGAACCCAAATGGCTGTTGCCCTTGAGTGCTATGGCAGTAGTAATGACTAAGGACTGTGATGTAGGATGGATTCTTTTCAGTGTATTTGAGTGATTAGAGATAAAATGACAAGCTCATGTCTATTAACTGCTAGCACAAATCACAATCTGAGAACCAGGATGCTGCCATAACAGTTCTAAAACAGTCTCTTACTTAAGTAGACCCAGGGCTAATACTGCTAAAAGTCAAACACAAAATTTAATTCTATAGATTGCTGATTTATAATGACAATTGAATTCACAGTCTTATCAAATTTGTCATGGTAAAACTAGGGCAATTATCAGGAAAGGATCCAGAAATTTGGAATGGTGCATCTGGTTGAACCCAGAAGCAGCAGACAATAGTGAACTGCCAATCTGAGTCTTCCTTGCCAGTGAAAGTAGCTTGCCCTCCTGTGTCCAAAGAGACTAGCTTTCCTCTATCTGAAAATCCTGTAATACCATCACTTGGGGCAAATACCTTGAAAGTAGATGCTCATTCCATTCAAAATTCACAACTACCCTGTAGACCTTTAACCAGAGTCAGATCTCAGCACATGAAGAGGTACACTCTATGATCCAGGAAGAAACAGTTTATACACCAAAAGAATTGCAACACTTTGCTAATATGTTGGCCAAAAACCGGGGAGCATGTGAGAATGTATTCTAAGGGTATTAGACTAGTGAGAACATAACACTAGATAGGGCAAAATTCATTGATATGGGTGTATTTACTAGAAATTCCAGATTTAACGTGCTAGCTCATGCACTTGAAATTGGCTCTAAGAAGATACTTGGTTAGTTGACTGAAATTTGGACTTGATGGTGGTCTATGGTTAGTGAAGCTGAGATGGCATCACATAGAAGAGGGAATCCAAAGGCTTAGTGTGACAGGCTGGATTTATCATGTGCAACCGTATTCTGTGAGAGGACCTAGAAGATACTTCCTTTGCTAAGCATTAAAGGAAGCACCTCCACCTTTCAAGAGCCCTCTGGTTACTCTTATTTGTCTATCAGGTATGGCTATAGGGATACCACCACTGATATAGGATCCCTGATCTCAATGGGTAAGATGACATCCAGACAAGATAGAGACATCAACTGTAAAGGGCAGCAGAGACCATCAATCATTTCTTGGCTTGCAGAGATCTTTGGCAGTGGGTAATTGATCAGTATCCCTAGAAATGAAATAGATGGGCAAGGTACTCCAGCATTGATTCAGTTATTTCCTTCTTGATCTCCTGTCTAGTTATTCCATTCATTTTTGAAAGTAGGGTACTGAAGTTTCCAAATATCTTACTGAATTGTCCATTTCTCCCTTCAATTGTTAGTTTTTGGTTCATGTATTTTGGGGTTCTGCTGTTAGATACATATATGCTTACAATTACTGTCTTCTTCATGGATCACACAAAACAGAATTTAAATAGTTATATATAAGATTTTCATTCTTTTGACACATTGACTGTTATCCCGATGACTTCTGGCCTCCATACTTTCTGATAAGAAGTTATTAATAGCTGTTAATCTCATTGAGGAGCTCTTATACATTATTGATTTGCTTTTCCTCCTGCAGTTTTAGTATTCTTTCCCACCCCCTCACCCACACACACACTTAAAAGATACACTGTTGAGAAATCTAAATTGTAAAACCCATTACCTTCTCTTTGTCTTTGACAGTTTGACTATGATGTGTCTAGATGTGAATCTCTTTCAGTTTATCCTACTTTGAGCTACTTGGATATGCAGATTAAAATTTTTAATCAAACTTAGGAAGATTTTGTACATTATTTCTTCAAATATTCTTTCTTCTCCTTTCTATTCTCTCCTTCTGGGACCTTCACCATTTGTATATTAGTACACTTGATGGTGTCCCACAGGTGTCTGAGGCACTACTCATTTTTCTTCATTCCTTTTTCCTTCTGTTCCTCCAACTAAATTATCTCAATTTACTTGTCTTCAAGTTTGCTGATTCTTTCTTCTGCCAGGTAAAATTTGCTATTGAGCCCCTTTAGTGAATCTTTCATTTCCATTATTGTACTTTTGTATTTTTTAACTTCAGAATTTCTATTTGGTATATATATTTGGTACATATGTGGTATTTTATATTATACATTTTTAAAAATAAAAATATATTGAAATATATTATTTTAAAATACACATAATTTTTATTTTATATAAATACAAAATCTCTATCTTCCTATTAACATTCTTTATTTGGTAAGACATCATTCCCATACTTTCTTTTGATTCTTTAGACATGGTTTCCTTTAGTTCATTGAAAATATTTATCATAGTTGATTTAGAGGCTTCCTCAGGGAGAGTTTCTTTTGATTCCTTTTTTTCCTTTGTATGGACCATACATTCCTATTTTTTTGTATATCTCATAATTTTTTGTTGTTGAAAGTTATATCTTAAACATTAAACTGTGGCAATTTTGACAATCAGATTTCACCCCTCCCCAGCTTTTATTGTTGTTATTGCTGTTTCTTTGTTTAGTGACATCCCTAGACTTTTTTTTTTTTTTAAAGTAAAGTGGTGAAACAAAAAAATAGTTTATTGAGGAGAAAGTACACTCCAAAGAGGTAGGAGCGGGCTCGAGCAAAGAAAGTGGCTCAGTAGCCCTAGACTAATTCCGTAAGGACTGTATTCTTTGTTGTGTAGTCACTGAAGTCTCTGCTCAATTATTTTTCTTAGTAGTCAATTAATAATTGGACAAAGATTTCCTTAAATGCCTTCAACCAGTAAGTTTTCTAGCTTTTTGGGTGTGTGTGTGTGTGTGTGTGTGTGTGTGTATGTGTATGCACAGAACCTCAAGGTCAGCTAGACATGAGAGCTTATGGTCTTCTCAGGTCTTTCCTGAAGCATGCATATAGCCCTACACACGCTTGTGACCTAGGAATTCCCAGAAATATGTCAGAGCTTTTCAAGGCCCTCTATGGACATCTCATTCCCTAGTATTTCCTTTTAAGGTTTTTTTGCCAGCCTCTTCCTACCCTCAATAGATATGCCACTTTAGGCAGCTGTAATGCTAAACAATTGTCAGGCATTATTTTCAGCTAGGGATATGGCTGTTAACACAGCAAGAGTTCTGAGTCAGGTCCAATAAAGACAAATCCTGAGAAGAGAACTTTTCAGAGTTATCAGACAGGTTAAATAGTGACACTTCTTTGGGGATGGGGCTCTTGTAGAGCTTCAAATTTGTTCTTTCCCCTTTAGTGGCTTCTAGGCCATGGTTTTTCATGGTGCCTTTAGTTGTGAAGCTTTTAGTTTTCAAGATTTCTGTAGACCTGAGGTGAGCAGAATGGGAGTCAGGCAGTTAAAACTCCACAAAGTTCACATTCTCACTAGGATACAGCTATTTTTCTTGAATAAATGCTTCTTGGATTGTAACTAGCCTTTGGTTAATTTCAAGAGTTCTGAAAAAGCTATTTTGACAATTTTTGCCAGAGTTCTTGTTTTTATGGAGGAATGACTTTTTGGAGGTCCTTACTCCACCATTCTGGAAGTGTTTCTCTCCTGCTTGATCTATACAACAGGTAGAAACTCTAGATCTGACAGCCAAAATTCTGACTTGAGTTGCCACAGTGGACAGCCTCTCACCAGTTCCCAGATGCACATCACTAAAAGACCCAGGGCCTTTTAACTGAAGGCGATGCTGTGTCTCCTTGAGGTAGGACCCTACACCATTGCTCCAAGAACTCACCATAAATTTTCCTCCAAGCCTTTCACAAAGGGACCTATAGCCATTTACTAGGGTGTCTGTGCACTGGGGCAAAGGAAATATCCAGACCTCTCCAGGATTATTAGATATTGGCGCTAAATGGACACCTGTTCCTGGGGATCCAAAATGCCACTTCGTCTACCAATCAAAGGAGGGGCTTACAAAAGTCAGATAATAGATGAAGTCTTAACTACAGGCCAATTCACTGTCCCCAGGTGGCCCAAGGACCCATTCTATGGTTACTTTCTCAATGCTCGAATTTATCATCGGAACAGACATACTTGGTAATTGACACAGTCACTAATGAGAGACTCTAAGATACTGGAAGAAATCGTACAACAATAAAAAATATAAGGGAAAGGAAATGCCATTAAATGTATACATTTGAAGGACAGATAAAAAAGACCTAACATGCAAATAACAGAAGTCCTAAAAGAAGAGAAAATGGAGAGGTAAATTTTAATCTGAAGATTAAAAGAACTCACAGGGATAAAGATAAGCATCTAGACATATCCTGATGAATTTCCTGAATTTCAGAAATAAAAAACAATTTATAAGCTCAGACAGAAAGACTAGGTTACTTATAAAGGAACAAGAATCAGATGAGTTTAAGACCACCCATCTGTAATACTGTAAGCTAGGAGACAGTAGAATACAGACTACTATGAGAAAAGGAATGTAACCCAAGAATCAAGACCACCCATCATGTTGTCTCCCAACTAGTGCAGAAGAAAGACATCTGGATTTCAAGATTCAGTTCATATATCATGTGCATGCCCTTTCTAAGGAAAGTGCCCAAGAAATTCTTTCAGTAGTGACTGAGAGCTCATAATAATGAAAGATAAAGATGTGAGGTAGCAGTGGTGGGCAATGAGTCTTGCAATATATATAGTTCACTTTAAATGGTAGAAGATAGACTGAGAATTTGTGTTTAAGTGTTAAGTAAGGACTCTTGTAGAGTGATTAACTTTAATGGAAAAACCCAGTAACAGGCTAAAACAAAGAATTGTCTGCTATCTTCCAGGAATGAAGAAAGTGGGGAAGTTAAAAGCATTCTAAAGATACATCTTTCAGAAGGTTATGAAGGAGTGGCAGATAAAACATGTTGGTGAAGGAGTAGGATTATTACCATGTACTGATACAATAATTTAAGAATAATTATGACTGTTAGAAAAGAGAAGATAAACACTAGTAGGTTAATGAGTAGGGGGAAGAGGTAGTAATAGAAACTTGACCAAGCCCACAAAAGTTAAAAAAAAAAAAAAAGGGCAGGAAAACATTAATGAAAAATAACTATCAAATGAATATAAAGTGAAAAAAAGTATATTGGTTATTGCAATAAATATGAATAGGCTGAATTAGTCTATTCATGCATCTGTAAAACACTGTGCTACATTTTAATATTTAACAAGAATAGCATTTAGTAAGAGCTGCCCAGGCCTTGAGACCCTTGTCCTATTTAAGCATTCTGGATTAGGGCGTGGACATTTTAGGAGTAAGGGCCATTATTCTGACTACCATAGTAAGACAGAGCATATCAGACTAAATTATTTGTGAAATCTAGCTATAAGCAATTTTTAAGAAGCACACATGACAAAATGTTTCAAATAGATAGATGGACTAAAATTTTTCAGGCAAATGCAAACAAAAAACATAATTGAAAGGGATATATTTTGCTGAGATTCTGGCAATGAGGGTGGTTATAAGGGTATTTTGTTTAATAATATGTTAAGCTATTTTTCTATTACTGTTTATGCATGTGGACAATATTTCATAACTGTGGTAGGCAGAATAATGGCCCTTACTCTAATGTCCTAAAATGTCCATGCCCTAACCCAAAACACTTAGATAGGACACAGGTCTCAAGGCCTGGGCAGCTCTTACTAAATACTATTTTTGCTAAATGTTAAAATGTAGCACAGTGTTTTGCAAATGCAGCTATAACTGTAAGGCAATGAGCTTGACCAAAACTCAACAAAATGCAAAGAAGAAATCAACATGTAACTAACTAAATAGTGTATCTAAGCAATGGTTAAATCTCCCTTAGGAGAGGCAGAGCTTTGGATGTGAATCCTGTCTCCTTTACTCGCTGCAAGTAAATAAAGCTACCTAAAAGACAACCACGTCTAGTTCTTGAATAGAATACCTCAAGTGACAATGCCCTTGAGTTCAGTAAACAGTGAATATGGCAGAAGGGATCTGCAGATGTGATTAAATTAAAGACCTTGAGATAGGGAGATTATCCTGGATTATCTAAGTGGTATGGTGTAATCATATGAGTCCTTAAAATTGGAGAACCTTTACTGGTTGGTCAAAAGATGTGGCTGTGGAAGAATGGTCAGAGAGATGGATATTGGTGCTCTGAGATTGGGGGAGGGGGATTCTGAGCCAAGAAATCTGGAGAGCCTCTGGAAGCTGGAAGAGGCAAGAAAATGGATTCTCCCTTAAAGCCTCAGAAGAAACACAGCCCTGCCCAGACCTTGATTTTAGCCTAGTTGGGTCATACAGAATTCTAAGATAATAAATCTGTGTTGTAAGCCACTAAATTTGTGGTAATTTGTTACAGCAATAGAATACTAATACAACAAAAGATTTTAAAAATTTGCCTATGATCTCTGCTTCACCTTCCTTCTCTTGTCAGCTTCACTTTTAAACTAATCTACACCATCTTATCACTGGCCATAGCTTTGTGACTCAACAATCATGGGGAGAGAATAAGTAGAAAGAGCACTGAGCTTGAACACAAGGGACCAAAGTTTTAGTTCTAGCTTTGCACCAACTTCCTGTGTGACTCTGAGCCTTTAACTTCAATTATTCTAATTGACAATTATAAATTGTACAAAATATTTAAGCACTATACAAGGGTGTAATCTTTTCCCAATCACAGTCAACTTACAAAAATTTTTTAAATATAGGTAGTTACTTCTTTCTGTTTAACTTTTAGGCAACTAGAATTTCATATCCAGTATATACAAATTTCAACTCATTCCTTGTCGTGACATTGGGAGTTGGAGTTGTAAAATTAAAAAGGCACAGAATATTCCTCTTAGAGGGCACATTACCTGTTTCAAAATAACTCAGGCAAAGAATGAATCCTAAAATATTTCAAGAAAATAAGAAAGGGTATGTAGAATACCCATTAATAAAAGAAGTTTTAAATTATTTAAAATGTCACTTATTGCCTATTCAATGACTTTTAGTAACAGAAAAAACATTTATAGTATTTTTCATAGTTGCTGAGTGTTCATGGTGGAACCTCACAGACACCTGGGATATTGGTCATGCCTTTGAGACCCATGGGAGTCTGGGGGTCCCTGGAATGTCCTTGTTCCTTAGAAGTGGCACATTCATTCCCAGCACAGTGATCCCACCAGACTCCTGACATGGGCTCCTATGGTCCCTGCTGTTTCAGTTCACTTTTTCTGGTTTTGGCTTTCAAACTTCCTAAGAGATTAAATCTGATCAGCTGGTTAGGCATGACCCAATTAGGCAGTATTCTCAGCCCCAAACACCTCAGAGGCCATCAGGCTAGCCTATAGGAGCCCACTGGCATTCTGGGCAGGACAACTGTGTGGCTACCTGGTGAACTCCAGGATCAGCATTCCCTGGCCCTGCTAACTACATGCCTGTAGCATCCTCAGAAATTGCGACAATCAAATCTGCCCTGAGCCTATCTGAATGCTCAGGCCCAGTACTGCCATGCTGAGAATCATTGCAATGGAAAGTTGGATTCAGATGCCAATCTCTGGGTTAATCAGGAATTTAAGAGGAGGAAAGTGGGGTGTCATATTTGTTCCCTTTACTCAGAAGGGACTTCAGATGTGGCTGCCACTTGAATTAGGGGAACACCTCTCTAGTACAAGGTTTTGAATTCCTTAACTGGAATTTCTCCCACCATGGGGGTTTTGAGGTATATAATAATTTAAATTGAAGAAAGAGTACTGTACAAGTATAGGCATATTGTGAGGGAAGGGAACTGATTTTTATTTTATTACAAAAGCAGTATGTGTACATTGTAAAAAGTTAAGAAACACGAGTAAGTAAAAATAACACTCTATTCTTACCACCTAGAGATTCCTATTGCTAACACCTTGGATTGGTCTTTTCTATCTTTTCTAAGAGCTCAGCAAGGGGCCCAGCCTAGAATACAACCTCCATGACTGTTGAGGAATGAACAGAAATGATTCCTCACCTCTAAATCAGGAGATAGGATGAAGCAGTCTCTAAGAAAAGTCCCCTCTAAAACTCTAGAGAAGAAAGTTGATAAAAGCATGACCTCTAGTATATGTGTGTGTATGCATCACATTATAATACCCACACATACATAGCCATTGGCCAGGAACTGGAAGCCATTGTTACCATCAAGTCCTTATTCCCCCTGCAGGTTCGTACCCTGCAAACTACAAGTCCCTCAGTCCAGTTGCTGCTCTAAAAGCCTCAGCAGAAAAGGTCTCCTTAGAGCAGATGAGTGACTCCCTTCCACCCACCAAAAAAAGGGGAGGCAGATGAGACTCTTTTCTTTATAACACCCTCTTCACAGCAGTCTTTTGAGTGAAAATTTGAAATTGAAATTAAAAAGCCTGCTTTCATTAGAAAGTTGGGGGAAAATAGAGATTTTGCAAATAAGAAAATGGAACCACAGAGGGTTAGACATTAGACACTTGCTTGGGTACCACAGGCAGTCATTATCCCCTGGAACTCACTTACATGGCTCTTAACTCTGAAAGGCCACTAAGCAGTTAACAGAGCAGGGGACTCAGGGATGGGCATCCAGGTTCCAATCATTGTCACTCCACTCACTAGCTGTGTGATCCTAGGCAAGTCACTTCACCTTCCTAAACCTCAGTTTACTTGTCTGTAAAACAGGGACAATTCTTTGCTGGGTTGTAGCAAAGAGCAGAAATCGTAAACATACCTAGCCCAATATGGACACACAGCAGTAATTCAGGGTGGCAGTTCTGGGTTAGGGGAACAGATGTTAATTAACTTGTTTCCAGAGAGGCAGGAGCTGGGGAGGGAGAAAGGTGTCCTGACTAGGTCTCAGGGTGCTCCGATTCATCTTTGGGAAGAAGAGTTCGCAATTCTGCTTCCCAAGTAGCTATAAACTACTCCAGGAGGGTGCCAATCTATAGGGAACATTAAATCTGTTGTAAATGATGGAAGAAACTGTCCACATCTGAACTATCTGAGAGTGCACACTCTGAAGTCAGACTCTGTGGATTCAAATCCCCTTCTACTAACTGTGGGACCTTGGGCTGGACAAGTAACTTAACTTCATGCCTCCGTTTTCTCATCTATACAATGGACATAAAATAGTACTTGCCCCAGAATTTTTGAAATGATTTTGTGAAATCACACATGCAGAGTTGTTAGAATATTACCTGACTCAACATTAGCTATTTTGTTTTATATGATCCAAAATTACTCTGGGATCTAAGTTGCTTAAGAGTTAGGGCTGAGACTCTCACTCAAGTTGAGTATCAACAGATGGACCCTAATTGCCTCCTAAGGAGGACATGTATGGTTAACTTCATGTTTGGGTCCAAGGTGAATTGCATAGCTATGAGAAGTGAGGACTGAGTTAAATAAGTGTCGACAACAGTATGACAGGATTTGGTTGTTTGGTCTGTCTTCTAAATGGTACACTTTTTATTAAGGTTTAAAAATTAAGCTCTCCCTGCACTTGAGGAAAAGTAAACTAGTTTTATTGGAAATCATCTCTGAACTTAATGTGCTATTAAAGCCCAACAGGGAAAGACTAAAAATAGAATAAGAAGGGCATGAGGGAAAAGGTAGAGGTTCTTGGAGAAGTTGATGACAAGAGATGGAAAAGTTCCCTGGCCTAAAAGAGGAGAGAGGAAGTTCTGGTGCATTTGTGGCCCTTCTCCACAAAAGTAGGCAGTCCTTAGAGCAGGGGGCTGGCCTGATGTTCCAGGAAAACATGGGAACCTACATACAATGAGTCCCAGCCAGCCTAGAGATTCTGGTGCCCCACGTGTGCTACAGGGCAGAAGTCATGGACTTTAAGGGATTGATCACTGTGGGCTTGGACACTTATGTCAACAGCAACCAAAATGAACCAGAGATTAGGATCTCTCTCCCCAGCACCCATACACACACACACACACACACACACACACACACACACACCAAAAAACCCTGGTTATCCATACAACACCTCTTAGATTTTGGTATGTCTTTGAGAGAGAAAGCAAGCCCCACAGAGATAAGATTTGTTTAGAATCACTAATTAAGCTGTTTATAAAAATAACTGAATATTTGTTTGAAATATTTGACTATTGTTTGTACCCAAAACAACTTAAATAGCCTGGTCCCCACATGCTTTTGTCTAGTGGCTAAAGTCCTCTTTCAAGCTGTTAGTCCATTCCTCACCACCAGTTTTACTTCCAGACTTTGGAATTAGACAGACCTTAGATTAAGTCTAGGTTCTGTCACTAGCTGGGTGTCCCCAGACAAGTTACTGTACTTAACTTTCCTGCACCTGTTTCTTCATCAGTGAAATGATGCGCTTCCTCACAGGAGCTGTTAGGAGACTCAACTGGAATAATAGGGTAGTTTTCAAACTATGACCTTGAAGAACCTCAAATCAATCCAGTGTTTTCCAAACTTCATTCACATCCCATCTTCTCAACCTTCAGGCATATTTGTGCAAACCTTCATTACTTACTTAATCCTGTCCTTTAAAAATATCAACTCACTTTTTTATGAAAATCATTTATGCAAAAAGGAAACCTGGGAAAAAAACAAAAAAAAAAGGAAACTTGGTATCACTATCATAATTCATAAATACCTATAGCTTACTGTAGAGTGCTAAAAAATACAACAAAATCAAAACAATACTGTTCAAATCTAGCTGCCTATGGTTATAGGCCAAAATCTGGACTTCGTTAAAAAAGATTATTTCAGTCACAAAAGGCCACACATTATGGCCTTACATGAAATGTCCAGAACAGACAAATCTATAGAGACAGAAAGTAGATTAGTGATAGTCTGGGGCTGGTAGGAGGTTTGGATGGGAGTGATTGCTAATGGGTGTGGTTTCTTTTGAGGGAAATGAAGATGTTCTAAAATTGACTGTGGTGATAGTTACACGACTCTGTGAATATGTAAGAACCACTGAATTGTACACTTTAAAATGGGTGAATTGCATAGTGAGTTATATTTCAATAAAGCTGTTACTAAAAAGAAAGATGTTAAATTTGATTATTGCTATTTGAGGTAAATGAAGAGATGCAAAGACACCTGACCTAGGACCACGATTTTTTTAACTAGGTCTGTGACATCCCTCTCCCCCACACCTGCATCATCTCCTAGTGGTGCACTGTTGCCCTTTGTGAAAGGATATAGTCGTGAACACTCAATGTTAGCTAATATTCCCCAAAAGAGATTTGTCAGCCGAGTCAGACAAATCTGGGTTTATATTCCTTCCCACACAGCCACTGACCAGCATCATGACTCTGGAGAAAATCGCTCTAAGCCCGCTTTTCTTACCTGTAAAATGTGGATAATAGCATATGCCTCAAGAGGTTGTAATAAAGGTGAGAGGAGATACGTAGGTACCGCTCCCCACACAGTTTAGCTCTCAAATAGTGGCTCTTATCAGAAATGTCCTTAAACTCCTGGAGCAGCAGCGCTACAACGCAAGTGATGCAGTTGTGAACTATGCCTCTGCCAGGACTAGATAAACTAGTGGAAAAGCTGTGTTCGCTACTCTAAAGTTAAACTTCTTCTTTCTGGGTCTCTGTTCCTTTGACTGTATTAATGAGCATACAGCCAATTCCAAGATGCAAGAAATTTGAAGAAACTGACTGTCCTCAGCCAGTCCCGGAATCCTCACGCCAGTATTACGGCCAGAGAAACCAAAACTCAAAGGGCTCAGGTACTGCCCACGGTCAAGACTGCCAGTGTAGAACGCGGGGGAGGGGCACACGTGGGCAGGAGCCTGGTCGAAATGACCGCCGCCAAAATGCAAGCAGAGCTTTAGTTATAAGTCCTGTACCGTATGCCCGGACGCCCAGCTCCGTTAGCCAAGGACTCAGGACCGCGTACAGGTCACGCCAGTCGCGCAGCTCCGGAGCCAGCCCCTCTTTAAGGCCAGGCGCCGGAAGTCCGCCCGCGACCTCTCTAGGACGCCGGCGCGGCGCTCAGTGCCCTTAACCCTTGTAACATCACGGGGCGCTCTCCTAGCGCTCGGCCGTTTCGAGTGCGCCGCCCTCCTTTGTTTCCTCGTAGCTTCACAAAGGCTGTGAGGGGAGCAGGGCCCGTGGGTCCCATTCTACAGACAAGGCGACTGAAACCACACAGCAGCTGAATCCAGCCCAGGCACCCCTTTTGGGGATGTTTTCGTTTATCCCAACCGCCTCACAGTATCTTAAAATAAGTACATTAAAGCCAATTGAGATTATTATAGATTACAAGGCAGTAATCTTTGGCACTGCATTTCCTAAATTTCCTAGCGTTCCAACAATG
Organism: Lyroderma lyra; assembly: GCA_004026885.1. Taxonomy (NCBI): domain Eukaryota; kingdom Metazoa; phylum Chordata; class Mammalia; order Chiroptera; family Megadermatidae; genus Lyroderma; species Lyroderma lyra. Next base: position 33,425 of record PVJL010007896.1, on the reverse strand, counting down.
ATCCTACCGGTGAGTCTAAGAATTAAAAGTTGTAAATATTACTCACTTTACGAAAATTTGGTTTACAAAACAGCTTCTCAGAAGCAGGCTCTGCACTTGGTTCACGCTGTTCCAGACATGGTTCAAAGATGTTGACCCCAAAGATGAGGAAAAGATTATTGGCTCCACGTTTCAGATAAAGCAATTAAGGTCTAGATGGGGAAGTGATATGCCCAAAATCACACAGTATAAACCAGTTGAAGCTGGAAAACCTTCATTCCTATCCTGTGTCCTGACCCTTTCTCTACAACACAGCTGCCTCCCAGAGCTGATTGAAGGAACAATGGAGGGGACCAGCAGAAAAGTCATTGCCAACTGAAAATTGTAAGGGAGTGGCAAGTAAATTACTGGGCTCTGCTCTGTGTGGGGGACCTGGGTCACCAACCAGACACAGGCCTGCCTTCACAGCTGTGCAGAGACCCAGTCAACTGAGGTGGGGATTCTGCCCATTGCTGAGTATGCCTGTTCCAATTATAATTCTGAAACTGGGGAAACAACCACAGAATGGGTTGGGGGATCCAGTGGGCCCACTGTGAGATGGACCTGAGCTCAGTGAGGTTTTGGGTCTCAAGGAGAAGAGAATGCTGTAATAGAAATGTAATTAGAAGAGTAGGATTTTGCCAGTGGAGAAAGGGCAGTGTGTTTGTTTTTGTTCTTTCATTCACTTATCATTAATGAACGCCTCCTATTTACTGGCCACTATACTAGGCCCTGAGATGACAGAGATGAACAATGTGACCTTATTCTAGCAGAGGAAGGGAGATATCAAGTGAAAGAGGAAGAACAGTGACTAACTGGGGATCTGACCTAGTTTAAGGGTCAAGAGAACCTTTCTGAAGGTGAGACCCAAGCCAAAGCCTGAAAGATAAGTAGGCCTCAGCCAAGAAGGAGGAAGGGAAGAGTTTCCTAGGCAAAGGAACAGCAAGTGCTAAGATGCAAACTAGCCTGGCCAGCTTCAGTGTGTTGAAGTTCTGTGTTTTATGGTAGAGAGCTTGGGAGAGAAAGATGGGCAGGGGCCAAATTGAGTAAGGTCTCATCTGCCTTTATAACGAGTTTGATGGGATAACTGGATGGGCAAAGGCTGGTGTGAAAGGGAATCCTGAAGCTCATGTGGCTGGAGGTCAAGAAATGAGACAAGCATACTGGAATACTAAGTGAAGAAGCTTAAGAAGTGGGCAGAGGCCTGCACCGGGAAGGCCTTGAATGCCTGGCTGCAGAGCTCAGATATTAGCCTGGAGGCCATACAAATAAACATAAATGAGAAGAGTAAAACACTAAGGAATGGTGGGAATTGTGGTGACTGGGAAGTACATACTCCATCTCCAGGGATAGCCAGTGCTCCACACACCCTGATGATTATCACACTAGGAGGCAGCGGCATTGTCTCAGACCTCTGCTTTGTCAAAGGTAGCTGGAAATCCAGATTTTTATAGGAAATCACTTGAGTTTAAATGTTGGCAACATATCCAACACCAGGTAAGCCAAGTAAATCCTATCTATAGGCCAGTGTTTCCCAAACTTTGCAGAATATTAGCATCACCTGTTAAGCTTTTAAAAATCCCAATGCCCAAGTCACATCTCATACCAATGAAAATATCTAGGGGAAGAAACCAGGCATCAGAATTCCCCAGGTGGTTCCAATGTGCAGCAAAGTTTGAGAACAACTGCTGTAGGCTGAGTACAGGCATACCTTGCTTCATTGTACTTCACAGGTGTACATTTTTTACAAATGGAAGGCAAGACCCTCCACCTGCAAAACAATTATGACTCGCTTTATTGTGATACTTGTTTTATTATGATGGTCGGGAACAGAACCTGTAATATCTCTGGATTGCCAGGCAAAGCCATAGGTAGCTTTGGGAAGTTTTAGAGCAGGAGAAGAGCAGACCAGTTTAGAGTTTCAGGAAATTCAGTCCTTAGGAGGAACAGAGTGTAGTCCGGGGTGAGAAAGGGACAGTGGTGGGATCCAAGTTTGCCCAGATGCTTGGTCACCCTAGATCCTGCCCCTTATATAGTTCTGTCACTTTGTTTCTGGGGGACTGATATCAGACTCTACATTTTAGAAAGGTCCCTGGGAAAGGGTCATCCATTTCTTTGAGGTACACTCACCCAGGGTTCTGAGCCACAGGCTTGATAGGCTTGTACAGGGAGCTAAAAACAAGGAGAGGACTTAGACCCATCTGTTCTCCATCTGCAGAGTGATCCTAGTCAAATCCAAATCCATGGAATACAACCCAGCAATATGAAGGGACAAACTACTGACACAAGCAACACTATGGATGACTCTCAAAAACATTATGCTGGGAGTTCCCTGATAGTGCAGTGGCTTAAGGCTTTGGCACTGGCGCTGTCAGCGCTGCGACCTGGGTTCGATCCCCAGTCAGGGAGCTACCCACATACCAAAAAGCAAAAAAAAAAAACAAAACAAAACAAAACATTATGCTGAGTGAAAACAAAACAGATGCAAATGAGTACATACTGTATAATTCCATGCACATGAAGTTCTACCACAGGTTAAACTAATCAAAACCAGTATTAGAAAAATGGTTGCCTCTGGGAAGTTGGGACAGGGAAGGGTCAACAGGAATCTTTCCAGGAGGATAGTGATGTATTTGATAAGGGTTTATATTGTGCAGATGTATGTATTTGTTTGAAACTTACTGAATCATACAGTTAACACCTGTGCAATTTACGATATGGCTATTTTGCCTCAAGGGAAAAGAAAAACAAATTTGTAAATAAATGCTGAACTCTAGTTAATGATGTGCATGCTGAAGTGTTTAGATGTACCATTGTCTACAACTTATTTTGAAATGTAGCAAGGAAATAAGACTAATGGATGGATATGGATATGTGACAAAGCAAATACAGTAAAATATAGAATCCAGGTGGTGAATACAATTCTTCCAACTTTGCTGTACGTTTAAAACTTTGTAAAATAAAATATTAGAGGAAAAAAACCTAAGTCTGATCATGTCACTCCTCTGCTTAAACCCCTTAAATATTATAGCTCTTCATCTCACCCAGAGTAAAAGGCATAGTCCTTATGATGGCTCCAAGCATGATGACCATACATTCTGGTTATCCCAGTTTTCACCTATTATCTGGGCATAATTATAAATACAGTAGGCTCTCCATTAACCGGAACTCAAACATCCGGCAAAGTATTTTTGCTGGTTGCTTGAGTTCCGGTTAGTGGAGAGTCTACTTACATTTATCCAGCATCTACCAATCCCCATGGGTGGCAGTTAACTGAGAGTCTACTGTACATCATTCTCCTTTATTCTCAAAGTTTGTTTTGGGTTTTTTTTGGTTGTTTTTTTGGTTTCTTTTTTTTGTTTTTTTGTTTGTGGGTAGTTCCCTGGCTGGGAATCGAACCCAGGCCGCAGCGTTGACAGTGCCAGCGAATGGTGGGATGAATGAAGCTGTAAGCCACTACACCACCAGGGAACTCCCCTATTCTTAAAGTTTGAATGACAGATCATGTGCCTGCTTTGTCTATGAGGCCCTTCCTGACCTGACCTCACTTCCCATAGGTTCTCCCTCCCTCCCTCTGCTCCAGCAGCACTAATCTCAGGTCCACACAGGTTTACCCTCAGGACTATTCCCTCTGCCCAGAATGCTCTTCCCCAGATATTGCATGGCTCTCTCCCTTACCTCCTTCAAGCTTTTCTTCAAATGTCTCTCAGTAAGGCCTCCCCTGAACTCCCTATTTAAAATTGCAATCCATTATTTCCCCAACTTCCTTACTCTATTTTTTTTAAATAGTTATAACTTCCTACATATGATAGAATTTACTGAAAGTAAGCTCCATGAAGGCAAGGATTTTTTCTATTTTATTTATGCTCTATCTCCAGGGCATAGAAAAGTGCCCAGCAAACAGTAAGTGCACAATAAATACATGTTATTATAAATGAAGGAATTCCCATGCTCTCATGGAGCTCAAAGTCTGGTGCTAAAACAAACAGAGACCATCACAAGGCAATATACCAAGTGCTCCATGAAATAGCAGAGGAGCAGGCAGGAGGCATGAAAAGAAAGAAGACCCATCAGGAAGGAGAGATTTGAAAAACAAGAAAGCATATGCCAGATTAAGAGAGGATGAGAAGGGCACTCCTAGCAGAGCAAATAGCATGAGCAAAGTCCTAGTGGTAAGAAACAGTGAAGTGCTTTTGAGGGTGATTGTAGGTAGTTCCGAGGGTAGCTGCACAGGGATGTGTGGAAATGGCAGAGCAGGGGCTCTGTCTTGCAGGTAATGAGAACCCAGGGCAGTATCATGGGCAGATTTGTGTTTCTGAGACAGCCCAGATGCTGGGGGGAGAATGGATTGGGGGTAGACAAGAATGAAGCAGGGAAACCCACAGAGAGGCACCCAGTATACAGTGGGGCCCTAGAGAAATGGGGCATAGGGGAGGGTTATTTAGGAGAGATATAACATGACATGATGGCAATGGTATGTCGACTCTGACTTCAGAATACTCCCATCTTGGCCCATTTCTGGGATTGTGGGGCCATTTCTGGGCACAGGGGATGGATGGTGGGAACAAGTTGGTAGGAGGATGAGGCTGAAGGTCCGTGGGACATCCCAGTAGAGATGTTGTTAAGGCATTTGGCTCTTTGAGTCTGGAGAGAAGGGGCAGAACTTGGAGACAGAGACTTGGGAACCATTAATTCAAAGAGTAGATGGGACCTGGCAGGGAGAGTGTTCATGAAGGGAAGAGCTAGGCAAGGGCTAGAGATAGTTATGGGATCAGGAAGCAAAGAATGACAGAGGGAAAGAGAATGGGGTAGCATTGAGGGCCAGGGCCCTAGAGCTAGGGGTAGAATTTCCAAAAAGAGAATATTGACATTGGGAGGGCGCAGTGTAAGCATGTCAAGGTGATGATTGAGGGTGTGGTTACGGAAGAGGTGTCTTTTAAACCAAGTCAGAAGTGGAGGAGCAGGTGTGCACAGACCTGGGCTAGGCAACAGATGCCTACAAGACAGGAATGGGGGAGCCTCAAGCTTTAGCCTTTCAAGGCTGCTCAGAAATGGACTCCTCTTCCCCAGTCTCACTGACAGGCAAGGCTCTGGCTTATACCCTAGTATACTCACCTGTAAAATGGAATAGGAAAAACAGCTGCCACTTATCAAGTACTTACTGTGTGCCAAGCCAAGGGCTCTCTCTCCATGTATTGCCTCATTTAATCCTCACAATAGCCTCACCAGGCTTATGTTACTATTATACCCATTCTACAGATTTAAAAAACTGAGGCATAGACAGGGTAAGTCACTTATTCAAGGTAACACAGTGAATGGAGATGCTGAGATTCAAACTCAGAGCATGAATTCTGGGCCATAATACTGTACTACTAACCCAAACAAGGCACTTTACAGTTTATAGAGCCCTCTCATCACCTCATGGAGTGGTTAAGGGGAATAAGGAGATGACTTACACACCCAGAAAATGGCTGAGATTATTACCATAACCTGAGCCTGAATTGCCCTCCAAAATTGTCCACACCCTAATCCCCAGAACTATGACTAGGTTATTTTACATGGCAAACAAGATTTTGCAGATGTGATTAAATTAAGGATTTTGAGATGGGAAGAGTATCCAGGATCATCCAGGGATGCCCAATGCAATCACAAAGATCCTTATGAAAGGGAGGCCAGAGAGATAGAGAAGGAGATACTTGATGATGGAAGCAGGGTGAGAGTTTGGAGGATACTACGCTGCTGGGTTTGAAGATAGAGGGAGAGACCACGAGCCAAGAAATGTAGGTAGTTTAAAGACACTGGAAAAGGCAGGGAAACAGGTTCTCCCCTACAAGCCTCTGGAAGGAATCAGCACTACAGACATCTTGACGTTAGCCCAGTAAGACTAATTATGGACTTCTGACCTCCAGACAATAAGATACTAAATTTGTGTTGTTTTAAGTCACTAAATTTGTGGTAATTTGTTACAGCAGAAACAGAAAATGAATACACCACATCACTACACACCTGGCTCCCCCGGCCAGCCTTGGCTCAACTATTACTACTGCAGCGGCCATCACAAAACTTCCTTACATTTTTAAACAGTTCTGTAAAGTTGTAATTTGGTCTTCTCTGAACCTCAGTCTCTTCGTTTTTTTTTTTTAAATTGGACCCTGACTCTCTCATAGGCACAGAGTGAGGGTGCCTTATATTATTTGAAGGTTCCCACAAACCACTGGGGCAGATGAGGCCTAGTTATTTCCCCCATTGCTGAGATGAACAAACCTAGACTCAGAAAGGGGAAATGGCCTATATAAAACCACACAGCTAATAACACAGCCAGAACTTGAACAAGGACTTCTGACTTCAGATCTACCACACCGAGGTTGTCTCAGAGCCCAGCTCATGTACCACCTCCTCAGCGGCTATCCTTCCTGGATAGCCTCAGTCCATTTATTTATTCATTCATTCACCAGTTTCTATGATTGCTCAATGCTCAGTGTGGTGCTAGGTAAGGCTGGGGACCAAGTTATGCCCTTAGGAGTCTAGTGAACAAGACAGACATACAAACCAACCATCCCAAATAGCCTGATAAATGCCAAAACAAAGAAAAGGAAGCACAGGGGGTTGTGGAAGCCCAAAAGAGGGGGAAATTACTGTGCCTGGGGTCAGGGAAGGCTTCCTGAAGGAGGTAGTGATTGAGCTGGGGACAAGTAAAACTCAACAGAAGTGTGGGCAGGGGTTCCAGTGGAGAAATAACTATGTAGAGGCAGGAAGGAACAATATTGTAGCTTCCTGAGGGCAGGAAAGGGGTTGGGTTGACCTAGGCACCAAAGTTCCTCTGGGCCACTGTGTGCCTGTGTATGAGAGCTGTCTGGAAAGCATCCAGCCATGTTATATGAAAAATAGAGGCATTTATATAATGTATAAATGGAAAGCATGGGCCTAGCTGCCCAGAGCTTTGGTAATTACTGGTCCCAGGAGAGGGCTGAGCAGCAAGAAGGGTTCTGGAATTTCCAGAGGGGAAGAGCTAAAGGCCCAGAAGGGTCCAAGGTAATGGGGACAGGGCAAAGTGGAAGGAGTGTTAGGGAAGCAGGGTCCTGGCTCAAGCCCCCATTCCATGTTTGACTCATGGTGTGACTATATAGGAAGGTTCTTTTAGAGCTTCAGTGACCCCATCTGAGAAAAGGAGCAGTCTCCAAAGACCCTCCCCAGCCCTGACGGGGAAATGACATGACACAAAATTACAAAAGGGTCTTTATTTGTAAAAAGTCAATGGAGCCCCTGGGATGACAGGACAGGCAGGCCGGCTTCTCAGGGGTCAGGGACATTTGGGCAGATGCGCTTGAGTGGGGGGGCGCCCTCCGAGTCCTCTGTGTCACCCTGGGCTGTCTCGGGGACAGGTGGCACTGGCTCAAAGACTGGGTAAGCTTCGGGGGCCTAGAGAGGAAGGGCGGACAGGCATGAGCTCCACCCAAGTCCAGGAGTACAGCCTCCTAACCTCTGCCTTCTCCAAAGCCTCCACAACACTCCCCTCCCGGACCCAGGAGTCTAGCCCAGAGCCAGGCACCCAGGATGCAGATTAAGCAGGGTACCAGAAACAACACTGTCTTGGGGAAAGAAGCTGATATTTGATATTTCTGGGAAATGCATCAAGGTTGTCCTTGTAGGAAAAGTCAGAAGTTTGTGGAGGACTTTCTTAAGCTAACTGTATAATTAAGATTTTAAAAAAATAATACTTAGAGGAACACCATAATCTTTTTAGGCTTTTAATGGTCTTAAATCAGCCCCATTCCAGCCCACAGGACTTTGTTTCTTCAACACCCTTTTCTTTTTAGTCCCAAGAACCCAGGTCTAAGCCTTTAGCTATGTCTGAGGTCTACATTTCCCAACTGGACCTCAGAAGTGCAGCCCCAAAGCCTCTGGCTGCCCCAGAGCCCCCATTTCCTCCAAGACCCAGGAATCCGGCCTTCTGGCCTCTCTCACCTCAGCCTCCAGCAATTCTGGAACAGGCTCCTCCTTGGTCAGCATTGGGGGTTCATCTGTGCCACCTGCAGTTACGCTCCCAGGATCTGGAACGTCAAGTTAACAGACATTTTTTGAGCAGCCACTCTGTGCCATAGCACAGACTGGGAGAAACAAATACCAGTCACATAAGCTCCCAAGCTGTGGGAGCACTGAGAAGAGAGCCAGGCACCTGGCTGCAACCCAGGGAGAAAACCAGGAAGGACATTTAGGTGGGATCTTGACAGGTGAGTAGGACTTGATCAGGTAAACAAATGGAGAGGTAGAACACATTTTAGGCAGAGCAAGCATATACTTAGCAAGCACAAATTCTGGGATTAGACTGCCTGGGTTCAAATCCTAACCTTGGGCAAGTGACTTAATTTCTCTGGGCCTCATAGTTTCCCCATTTGTAAAACGTGGATATTTATAATGTTTACCACATAAGACTGTTGTGAGGCTTAAATGAAATAATACAGGTAAAGAAAGCCCTTAGCACAGTGTCTAGCACACAGTAAGTGATCAATAAATGCCAGTTATTATTTTTATATTAGTAACGGTACACAAGTGCATGGCCCAATCCAGACACAGGCCATAGGCCCAAGTCATGGAGTTCCTGAAAGGGAACAATGAGACCAGCAGGAGCTGGTTCACAAAAGGGCCCAGAGTGCCAAGCTGAGGAGTGAAAGGGAGCCACTGAAGGCTTTCAGCTGGAAAATGACACCGTCAAACTTGTGCTTTAGAAAAAGTTGCTCTGGCAGCTATGTGGATGTGATGGGAGGAAAGGAGATCTATGAGGAGGCTGGAGCCAGGTGTGGGTGACAGATAACAGAGCCAGGAAGGGAGACAATTTTGGGAGGTGGTACTGACCAGAAAGGAAGGGGATTGACCATATGGATGAAAGAGGAGTTGAGGAGGACTCAAGATGCTGGCTCACTGGCTGTGTGAGTTTGGGCAACTTACTTTACTTCTCTGGGTTTCAGTTTTTCATTTACAAATGCTGATAATAACCCTTATAGGTATAGTGAGGACTGAATGAGATAAAACATGTAAAGTGCTTAGGAGAATACATGGCACACAGTAAGAGCTCAATATGGGTTACCTGTTCTTATCACTTATTATTAATGACTCAGGATTATCATTCTTTTTTCCTCAACAAATATTTATTACCTACTATGTGTCCTATGGTGCTCTGAAGATACAGCAGTGAACAAGATCAACATGGGCCCAACATTCAGAAAGCTGACACGAGGTGGGAGTAGGGGAAAAACACACTTATAGTAAAAAATTAAATTTACATGAAAATCCCAATTAGAGATAAGTTATCTACAGATCTGAAGAAGTCAGAGAAAGCAACACAGTAGGGTGTGGGGGGCAGGTGCCTTCAATTTTGGAGAGGACAAGACTCAGAGGGGAGGGTTCCTGGGAGGCACCTGGTCCTACCTCTCTCCTGGCCCAGCCGTGGAGGCTGAGCTTCCTCTGGGACCCCTTCTGTTGGTCCCGCAGGTGACGCAGGGCGGCTGGGTTGGGGGGTGCCACCAGGGCTGGGCTCAGTGCCCTTTTGCAGGGAGCCTTCCGAATGGAAACTCTGGTTACTGTTCTCATCTGTGGGAGCAAATGTTGAAAACGTTGCGCCTGAGGTCCGCAGTCCCCTCCCTCAATCCCACAGTCCCCACCCCATTCCTCAAATCCCAGGATCCCTACATACCATTGAGATCCAGCAGGATGAGAGGGCCACCTCCTCGGGGACTGGTGCCCCTGCCCCGCCGCTCCCGGCCTCGGGATCTCTCTCCCCCGCCACCTGCCCTCCTTCGCTCCTGGGGATTAGAAGGGTAAGGGTCAGAGGCAGCTTTATACTTACCACTTGCAAAGTCCCAACTCTACAAACAAGTAAAGTGGGGCACAGAGAAGGAAAAAGGTCTGCATGACAGGACAGAGGTGGTCACACTGGTTTAGGTCTTGAACTCAGGGGTTTGGAACAGGAAAAAGGAAGAAGCAGAGTTGGCAATAATTGTTAACATCTGTCTGGGCTGCTGCATGTGAGGTCTCAGAGTGGGGATTGGAGGTGGAGGCCAGTAGTGGGAGGGGCTTGCCTGAGGTTGCACAGATGTAGGATCTGGAGTGGGGGAGCTTGCTCACCTCCTCCTGGGGGTCCACCACTGGCACCCACTTGAAAATACGAAGAGAAGTGTCGCCCACAGTCACCCAGCGCTTCTCCCTGTGAGAGAGTGGGAGAACTGGGTCAGAGAGGCTAGAGGAGAGAGGCCCTCCAGCAGCTGGACACATCTGGGGATACCTGCAGATATCCGGGTGGTGCACGAAGGAAGGGGCAGTTTTGCTAATGGGACATATTTAGAGGGAGAAAGAGAGCCCTGCAGCTCCCACCAGAGCATACATGAGGGTGCCTCTAGTAAGAGAGTATGGCTTGGGACCATGGCTCGCAGACCCTTTGGGTATATATACATGGGGCGCATAGCTATGGGCGACTGGGGATGGGGCATACTTGAGGGAGGAGTGTCAAAGCTTTAGGGGGCGGAACATAAATGGGAGTACTCCTGCTCTGAGAGGGCACAGCTGGGAAACACGCTTTGTAGACCCCAACGTGTAGCCAGAAGAGGCACAGAGCCCTGTAGATCCAGGGCGCAGCTGCGGGGGCACACCTAACACCTGGGGCCACAGCTGGCGAAGGTAGGGTACACGCCTTTGGAAGAGGAGTGGCCCCGCCATGTCCCGTCCCTGACCCCGGGACAGTGCTCACCATCTCCGGACCTTCTCGATGGTCGCCATCACCTTCTTGATGTCATCTTTGGCCCGGCTCCGGGTCTCGGCCCGCACGGTCCGGCCCGCCATGCTGGCGGGGCTGAGGCCGAGGCCGAGCCCGCGGCTGGGCCGCCTCCCGTCCGGCGGGCTCAGGCTCGGTGCCAGGCCCGGGCGCCGATCTCTCGGCCTGCAGTCCCTCAGGGAGTTGGCCGCGCCCTCCCTCGCTCCCCAGCGCCTCCGCGAGTCCCCGCCCCGCTTCCTGCCGTCCAGAGCCCAGGCCTAGCAGCCGGGCTGCCGGCCCCGCCCCGCCCCTGCCCTGCCGACACGCCCCTTGTGAGAGCCGGGACGTGCAGCGCCCCCTGTCAGCGGTCCAGAGAGAGGTTTGGGGCAGCTCAGCGACTGGACGCGTGCGGCAGGGCTGAGGGATGCGTTCAGACCACGTGGGCGTCAGGGGCGCGAGAGGGCCTATGTCCTGATGTGCGTCCACTGCGCGTGGGCGTCCCTCTGTGTGTGTGTGTGTGTGTGTGTGTGTGTGTGTGTGTGTGTGTGTACTATTCCTTTAGCCATTCATTCAACAATCTGTTAACTGAGTGCCAAGTTACATGCCTGAGAATGACGGACCATGACAGTACGCGAAGAAGTAGAGCAACTTGGGCCTCTCATATTTCTGGGGCAGAGTAAATTGGTAAAGACACTTTAGACAATGCAGCTAGTGAAGCCCACCATTCACCCCAATCCTATGATCCAGCAATTCCACGCCTAGATCAATAACACTCAACAGAAATGCATTGGTATGAGCACCAAGAGACATGTGCTGGAATGTTCATAGCACTATTGATAATAGCCTCAAACTGGAAACAACTCACCAAAGGAGAGTGGAAAAGGAGCTGTAGCCTAATGACATCTTAGACACAGCAAGGGGAATGATGTCCTGCTACACTCACCAACAGGGACAAGTCTCATGAAAGAAGTCAGATACAACAAACAGTACTTGCTTATAATTCCATTTATAAAAAGTTTCAAACAGACAAAACTCTTTTATGGTGTGAGAAGTCATGATAGTGGTTACCCTTGGGATTGAGAGGGGCTGGGAACTGGTCATGTTCTGTTTCTTAATCTAGTGGTGGTTTCCTGTACAAATTTACTTTGTAAAAATTCATGGAGTTTTACACTTATGTATGATGTGTGCACTTTTCCCTACGTATACAGAGGATGCCAAAAAAACATATACAAATTTTAAGAAAGGGAAAAACTATTAAAATTGTACTACTCAATATATACCAATAGCAAAAGATGAATACAAGTCACATTTGACTTCTGCAATTACAAGAGGTGCTCAAAGTGGTTACCAATAGCATGCAGACCTTCTGATTATGGTGAACTACTGTTTGAATAACACTGACCTAAGTGTCCACTTGTATTGCTGCACATGCCATTTCAATTTCTTCCCAAAGTACCGTAGTGTAGCCGGTTTTCCACAGTATGCCACATCCTTTAAGATTCCCCCGTAGGTAGAAGTCAAGGGGTGTTAAATCAGGAGAATGTGGGAGAAATTCAAACAATGTTCTTGAATTTCAAATACCACTTCAAAGTGGCATTGCGCTCCACAAACATCAACTGTGCTTCTGCCATATTCTTTCACTTTCCTGCCTGTCGCATGGTGATACTAGCTAGCGTTCATTTGATTAATGCCATTTTTTGAGCGAACATCATACTACACATTGCTACCACAATTCAATTCAACTTGGAAAACTAATACATAGATAACATCTCTTAAAATGTGTAAACATTTTTTGGCACCCTCGGTATTATACTTCAAGTAAAAGTTTACTTAAAATGAGCACGCCTTGATTAGTTTTATTTGAGGCTTTGTTTGACTCAATGTCAAAATTTGTGTTGATATGTGTGCATGTTTCAAAGGTGTGACTATTGGGTCTGTGTGCTTTGGTGTGATTATGTCCATGGGGACTAAGGAATAGGAAGATGGTTAAGACAGCATTCCTGGAGCCAAACTGCTGGAGTAAAATCCCAGCTGTTTGTCCAGTGACTCTGGATAAGTCTCTTGTCTCTAGTTCCTCAAATATAACATGGGAAAGAGTTAAATAAGTGTATAGATCTTAAACCAGTACCTTGAACATAGTAAATACCCAATAAACATTTGCTGTTGATAAGTGTGATTGTTGCCGCTATCAACAATGTGGCTTCATTGCACCTGCTGTACCCTCTACCAGTAACCCTCCTCTCCCTTCATTCTGGTATTATCCTCCAAACACACAGGACTCTTTCCCAGTCCCTTCACTCACAAACCCCATTACCTGCTGTTGTCTGCGGTCTCCCCATCAGACTCTGAGCTCCTCAGGGGACCTGAAACCAAGTATAAACCACCTTCTTCCCAGATCCCAGGACAGAGTGAGCATTTGTCCGCACCAGGTTAGTGGCTTTGATCTGTATGACTTTCTGTACTTGTCTCTGAAGTTTGTTTCTGTGTACGAATGAAAGTCTGTATGCAATAGAAGTGGCTACATCAGAGGGGTTCTCTTACTGAGCCTGGTAAAGGTGAGGTGAGCTGGTGTATCTGTCCCCCTCCTAGAAAGTGTGACAGTAGGACCGAGAGCACAAAGTATCTAAGATAGGTCACGAGTGTATGTCTCGGGAGGTGTGGCCCTAGCCCGAGGGCCCCCACCGCGGCATCTCTCGCACCCCACTCTATACTCTGTTCTCCAGCCAAGAGGGAGGGGCAGCACATGCCAGTCCTGCCAGCTTCACCCTCTCCTGTCTCTCCAGCTTTCTCCGAAAAGCAAACCGAGCGCCAAGCCTTGCCCCAGATCAGAGCCTGAGCCTCCTCCCGGTGCAAGGCTGTCTCCCAGGCACAGGCGCTGCCAGCATCGAGGTCCCGAGTCCACCATACAGACAACCTGCTGCCCTCCTCGGGCTCCTTTCTGGATTAGGTGTCTGCCGCAGACAGGGAGCTGAGCTCAGGGACAAGGAATCTTGCCTGGAGGGGGGTGGGGGGTTGTTTGGGGTCGGAGCCCTGATTGGCTGCGCCCGGGCCACGCCCTACCCCTTTCCCTCTTTTCCCCCCGGAAAGGGGGGCGTGGAGGCAACCGAGATCAACCAGGGGCCAGCATGAGCCGGAGGGAGGGAAGTCTGGGTAAGGGACTGAAGGGCCTATTCCGAATGCTCAAGGGGAGCAGGGGGTCAGAAGGGCTGGAAGCTGGGGTTTGGGTCCCCGCCACTCTGGGTCCGGTGAGGGAGTGGCCTGAGCTGAGGAGAACAGGGCCCCAGTGTCAGGTAACAAGCGGTGAGCTGTGGGAAGGTGCTAGCGCCAGAGTTTAGAGGAGACCTGCAGCTGTGCTTTTCAGGGACATGGGCTCCACGGTCAGGTCACTGGTTGGAGTACACCCTGGGGGAGGACTGGGGTCGTGGCTGGGGCTGGATCCTCTTTGATTATTGAGAAAGAAGTAAGAGTTTGGGGCCAGAGGGAGGGTCAGAGTTGGGGGAGGAAGTCTTCGGACCATAGGACCTAGTGAGTGACTACTGGAAACGAAAGCTAAGGCTGGTACAGATAGGGATAGGCGGTGGGAAATTCCTGCGCAGGAGGCGGCAGGAGCGGGGACCGGGGAACGCAGCAAGACAGGAGTTGCTGGGCCAGGACTCTATTCCCCAGCATGCCGTGGGCGCTGCGCTGGGCGGCTCAGAAACTGTAGTCCTCCCAGGCGCCACCCTCTAGCTTGTAGCGAAGGCGGGTCGCTAATTCCTTGTTGCTGCCGGGCGCCCAGCCCAGCGCCTTGCACCGAAGGGCCATCAGGAAGGGAATGGGACTTAAGTCTCCCTATCTGTAAAATGGTCTGAAAGGCGCATTCCGATGTGAAGTTCTGTGCTTCAGTGATGTTGAATTCCACCAACAATCATTAAGGTACAGGGATATGTGAGCCCTACCCTCAAAGGACTCCCAGGCTGAGGCCAATTCACACAGATAAAAGAGCCATTCAAAGAACTACCTTGGAAGTATGAACAAAAGGCCATAAGTAGAAGGAAGAAGTTAATTTAAGGGAGGGATGATTCTGAGGCTGCACCGAGGAGACAGTATTTGAATTTGACTTCAATAGGATTTCAACAGTGATTTGGGGACAAGGAACACATTTCAGGTAGAACCACCATTCGACAAATGTCTGGTGCCTCATTTTCCCTCAGTTGGAATGGGACAGAGCTTGCCTGGATTAATAGTTGGAAGATTCAGAGCTGAGCTTCTGAGTTCAGGAAGGAAGAGCCAGCCTGAAGGAAGAGCCAACCTGGTCAAAGAGTAGGGATTTGGGCTGCCCTTATTTCTCCCCCATTTTCCCACCAGAAGACTCCCAGGCTGACTCCTCAATCTCACCCCTTCCTCACTTGGAGGCCAAGATCCGTCAGACACACAGCCTTGCCCGCCTCCTTACCAAATACGCTGAGCAGCTGCTCCAGGAATATGTGAGTAGGGATGAGTGTGGAGGTGCTGGGGGTCTGGGGAATGCAGAAGTACAGATCATTAGGGTTCTTGACCACCCATTTTCTCAACCTCATTTCCCAGCTGTAGAAATTGGGGCTCATCAGATGGATCAGTTACTTGCCCCTGGCCACACATTGGAGGAGAACCATCACTGTGCCCCAAATGCCCTTCCATCCATCTCAGCTTGGAGGCTCCCTCCTTGGTGCTTTTAAGACTGAGGCAACCTGAAAGTGAAGAGAACTCTGGTCTGGGAGTCAGGAAACCTAGGTTCTAGGCTCTGTGTGATCTGTCACCTTACCTCCATGGGCCTTGGTCTCCCCGGCTGTGAAAGGAGGCAACTGAACATGATGAACTGTGAACTCTTCTACCTGTGCTATGCAGAGAGATCAATAAGAGGTTCCAATTTGGGGGCAAAAATTCCATCCCGAGAGGAGACTATTACAAAGGAGGGGGATCTGCCAGCATCTTTGGTTGGTCAGAAGGCCCTGCCCAAGCAAAGAAGGTATTTCCCCAAATTACTGTAGTGTAGTGGAGGGGGCTGTAGTTTTGATCTGACAGATTGTAGGCCTGCCACCTTGCTGTGACTTTGGTCAAGAATGATAACATTAAAATAATGATGTAACAATTTTGACAGTAGGTAGTGGGATAACAGAACTATTAATAGCTTTGTGGTCCTACAAACTTTGGTTCAAATTCCATCTCTGCCCCTTCCTAGTTGGATGACCTAGGGCAAGTCACTGTACCTCTTCAGCATCAACATCCTCATTTACAAAATCATCATCATCATTGTCATCACACCCATTATTGGGAAGTTTAGGACTAATGTGTTTAAAGCAACAACCACAATGCCTGAACCAGAGGCAAGATATTGGCAAAGGATAAGTTCTTTGTTATAGCAGTTTTACAAATTAAAAAGCACCTTTAACTTTCATTTGTTCATTCATATGACAATTATTCATGGCCCCCTGCTGTGTGCCAGGCAGGTGCAAAGGTGGGAAGGATAAGGGGAGGGAATGAAACAGACTTGGTCCCTGCACTATCTATGTGATTCTCAGGAGCTCCTTGGTAGGAAGACAAGACAGTTGTTCCCCCATTTTACAGATGAGAAGACTGAGGCTCAGAAAAGGGAAATGGTTTTCTGGGGAACTGAACTGCTAGTAAATCGTGGAGACAGGATTTGCACCCGTGTGTAAGAGTATTAATAAAAGAGCTAACATTTATTGTGCCCTTCCAGTGGGCCAGCACCTGCCTTGAGCATTTTAACATGCTCATAACTACCTTATGAAGTTGATATTGTTATTATTAATATCTCTATTTTAGAGATGTGGAAATAGACACTGGTGTAAAGCCCACTTTTGTTGTTTTGTATTATCTCAAACATAGCAGCTCTGTTAGGAGCAATTTATCCTTTGCGAGATGGGTAAACTGAGGCCCCAGGAGAAGGGAGGAATTCTGGGAGCCCCACTGACGGACTTGTCTCCGTAGGTGCAGCACCAGGGAGACCCTTTCGGCCTCCCGGGCTTTTCGCTTCCGCGGCTGCCTGTGGCCGGCCTGAGCGCCCCGGACCCGGGTCATGCGGGCCTGCCGGTGCCAGAGCAACTGCAGCTGGATGCGGGGGCGCTGGCCTTGCTGCCGCCGCTACTTGACGCGGTTCGCCGCCGGCAGGCCGAGTTGAACCCACGTGCTGCGAGCCTACTGCGGCGCCTGGAGGACGCGGCGCGCCAGGCCCGGGCCCTGGGCGTCGCCGTGGAGGCCGTGTTGGTTGTGCTGGGTGCTGAGCCTCGCTGCCCCAGGCCCGAGCCCGCTGCTGCCACCACCGCTGGCGTCTTCCCGGCCAAGGTGCTGGGGCTCCACGTGTGCGGCCTCTACCACGAGTGGGTGAGCCGCACAGAGGCCGACCTGGGCCAGCTAGTGCCTGGGGGCCCAGCCTGAGCTCGAGCATAGTCTGCAGCTTGCTGTCACCTCCTCTTCATCTTCCTCCATCTCTGTTAGTGTGTATGAGCTCGGACTCTCTGTCTCTGTCCTCTCTGTTTGCTTTGTGTACTCTCTTTCTCTTGGGAACTTCTTGTCTCTGTAATATGACTTTCCAGGTCCATTATATTCTTGCTTTCCCCTCTTTTCTCTATCGCTTGGGCCGGCCTCAGTCTCTCATGATCTCCCCCTTTACCTGTCTGTCTCTAGGGATCCCTTTGTTTCCCTTTCTCCTTTCTTTATCTCCTCATGGCCCTGTGTGAGGGTGTGTACATCTTAGCTCATCTCATGGAGGGGACATCTTGTCATTCTCTTTCCCTCTGTCCCTTTCTCTGTCCTTTCCTGCTTGCCCCATGGTGGGAGGGCTACTCCAGACAAATTTCAGCCACCTTCCCCCAAGGTCATTCCATCTGCTGCCTTCTCTCTTCCCCATCCCATCATACCCTGGGACCCTTCCACTCTCCCTTTGATGTCCTTCCCCTCCATCACTTCCCTGTGCCCTATCCTTGCACCTCCCCATCCCCAGACAGGTCTGTGGAGAGAAACAACACCTTAAAAGAGTTTTATTTCTGAAAATAAATTAAATTTTTTTGTAAATGAAATGTTAAAAAAATAAAAATAACACTAAAGTTACCAGTCCTAGGGCTCTCAGGAATCTCCTATTTAATCTTTCAGCCTAGAACAGGCAGTGGATGTGTCCTAAGCAAGAAACAGATGTGACATGAATCCTTAGTTTTTCAAGAATTGGATTTCCATTGATCAGGAAGTGAAGCCCCTTAAGATGGGAAGTTGGAACAGTGGCCACAGTCAGAGAAGTACACTAGAGGAGGAAATGAACTCCAGCAAGAAGGAAGGCCTATCTGCTCCAAAGTCCATATCTTCATATAGAAAGTGAGTTAGACAGAGACAAGGCAGCCTAGACCTTCCCAGAATTACAGAAAGGGGAAGGTCTCAGGGAGAGCCCAGAAAGAGCAACTGTCCTCTCCCTGTAGAGTGGAAAGTGAAGACTCTTCAAAGAGGCATTTCTCTGTACTCAGGATGTGGACAACCAGTACCACTAGATTGGTAATCCATGAAATGATATTCATGGAGTCCACCCAGATCTGGAAAGGAGGCCATAGGACCTAGGCAAGAAGGCCCAGGCAATAAGGAATTGAGGCCTGGAAAGGTTACAAATACATGGCACACAAGCCCTGTCTTCTAGAGAAGATGTGTCTCCTTTCTAGCCAAGAAGCAAGGCAGAAAAAAAGTCCATTGTGACAGAAGTGTTGCAGCACTGATAAGAAGTCCCACCTCCTCTATCCAGGGTATTTGGCCTTGAGCAGAGCCAACTCCCTCACAGCTCGATCTGTCCAGTGGCCATATTCCCGTGTCACTACATAGCCTCGACATTTCCTCTCGAAGGCTGAGGCCCCAAAGGGAACAAACCCAAGAGTGTCCTCTTCTAGTGGGATAGGCAGGCCCAGGGCAGTCATGATGGCAGCCATGTTGCCCAGCAGGCCTTGTGCCCTGAGTCTCGCAGCTCTGAGATGAGCAAGCAGGATAGGACTGCCAGGGTTCAAGTTGCTCTGGTCATCCCCCACAAGCTGGAGATGCTGGGCCAAGGCCAGGAAAGCCCCCTGGGCACGGCTCAGTCGTTCCTCATCATCCAAGGCATGCCAGGTCTTGAAGGAGGCAGCAGCAGATGGCAGGCTGCTGAGCTGGAGCTCAGGGGCTGAGAAGCCAGGGTCACTAAAAGGGCTGCCCTGGTACTGGAGCTACATGAGGGACAGAGACAGGGATAAGGTGACCATAACAGTACTCTTCCTTGGAGGGTTGCCAATCACTACCCCTCAGAGGATTGGTGAGATGTCCTCGCACAGAATGTGGCCTCTATTAGGTTCCAATTTAGCTTCCTCCATGTACAAGTTGCACAACTTTGAACCGCAACTTCAATAATTCCCATGTGGCAGTATTATCATGAAGATAAGTAACATATGTAAAACCCTAAGCACAGTACCTGGCATACGATAAGGGCATGATAAGCCACCATTAATTAATACATTTATATTAATATCATAAACAATATGATTATATTATTATCTTTTCAATCTAAATATATTATTGACAATGTAGTTACAGCCCTATGTATTTCTTTTAAATGTACAGCATTTAGTAGTTTATGCTTGTTAATTTTATTATAATCATTGATAAATAATTGTTAATATTATTAAATTTAGTTCAGTTCCTTCTCCATTAAAGTCCTTGCCTCCACAAACCTAGACCCACAGAATCTTAGTGCACATTGATAAATCCCCTAATTGATAGATCACCTAGTCCTACATCTCCAATTAACAGGTAGAGCAACAGGCTCAGGGTGTCCAAAGCTACCCAGGGAATGGTGGCAGGTATGGGACTAGAAACTAGATTTAGTAACTTCTCATGGGCCTGGAATATAGTACAGTGGGAGAATTACAAACTCCAGAGATCCAAGGGCCAAACAGATTATGTAATTTAGGAAAGAAAGCAGGACTAAGATGGGTGGAGGAGAGCAGAAACTAGTCAACAGGATCCCTGTGTCTGTTTTAAATGGGAATTCATATTAAAAATGTGAACAAGGACTGCATGGCCCAAATAGACAACATGTGGGCCATACCTGGCCAACAGGCTGACAGTTGAAACTTATAAACAGTTGGGGAATAGGAGAATTGACATTTTTTTTTTTTTATGTGGGTAGTTCCCTGGCTGGGAATCGAACCCAGGCCACAGTGTTGACAGTGCCAAAGCCTAAGCCACTATACCACCAGGGAACTCCAGAATTGACACTGAATGCCGCAGTCCTGCTTTAAGATCCTGGCATTGCTAATTATTAATTTTGTGACTTCAGATAAATTATTCACCTTCTCTCAGACTCAGTTTTCTTATCTGTAAAGTGAATTATAATTCCATCTTTCAGAACTTTTTCAGAAGTTAGTAAGATAATGGGAATACAGTATCCAACATGGCATAAAGTTCAAGTAAGCACACAGCACAAGGTATTATAGTTGTGGAAATAATTATGACCCTGTAGAGTGTAAAGCCTTTCCCTCTGTGTGCTTCCTTTGAATCTTGTAACAATTCTGAGAGGTCAGCAAAGCCAGGATCACCATCCCATTTTGCAGATTAGGAAGCTCAGACTGAAAGAGAAAGAATGACTTGCCCAAGGTCAAATCATCAGTGACAATGTTTGTGTGGGTGTGCCTCTTAGTTGACAGAACCCCTGTACCCTCAGACCCATGGAGGAGCTTTTTCCTGGCCTTGCTCTGCTTCTCCTACCCAGGGCTGGCCCAAGAAGTCACTATCCCTCACCCCTCATCCCCTACTCATGCCCATTATCACTCACATAAGTCTGCAGCAGTGCTGATGTATTCTTCTGCATGTAGAGGGCCAGGCTATAGGCTTGATTGATGGGCTCAGCTGGGGAGATGGGGGTCCCCAAACTGAGAGGTGGTAGCAGCAGGGTCAGCAGGCAGAGCAGCGCTGGCATAAGAAATCAGAGGTTAGCACCAAGTCTCCAACCCTGCCTTATAATTCATTCATTCTTCCTAACAGCTCCTGAAGTGGGTGCAGCCCTTTTGGTGTACAACAATCTTGTGTATCCAAGTCAGGGCAGAATCACCTTGAAAGTAGATTATTTCCAGCCCAGAACATTCCCCTGAACTCCAGACCCATGGTTCAACTTCCTGCTTGATATTTTCCCTTAGATATTAATATGCATCTCAAACTCAAAATATCTAATACTCAACTCTAGATTCCCCCTCACCCAGTCTTCTCTCATCTCAGAAAAGAGCATCCATTTTTCCAGTTGCTCAGGTCAAACCATGAGTTCCTCTTTGATGCTGTATTCTCTCTTCCTCTCCACATTCAGCCCCACAGTAAATCCTATTGGCTCTGTCCTTAAAAGATAATCAGCACACGCTCATGATGTGTGAACTTCTCTGTATATTTATTTTCAATTAAAAGCTTTAAAACATGAAAAGATATATCCAGAATCTAGCCATTTCTCCCCTCCTTCTGCTGTTACCACCTGAGTCCCACCACCAGCACCTCTTACTGGACCATTACAGTAGCCTCCCCACAGGTCTTTGATTCCATCCTTGCCTCCCCCCACCTCCTCCAAGTCCAACTAGATCTCTTCACTGCCTGAACCCTCCCATGGCTCCCACCTCACAGGGAGTGAAAGCCAAAGTCCTCGGTGTGGCCCAGAAGGTCTGGCCCCTCTGCATTAGCCTCCTTTCTTTAGGCCTTTGCACTTTGCTGGGCCCTGCCAGGACCACCCCCCTAATCTTCCCAAGGTTGGCTCCTCCTTGTTCTTCAGGGCGCAATTCACATAAGCTGTCCTGACCATATATCAAAAGCCCCTCCCTCTCCCTGATTTATAGTCTTCAGAGACCTAGTATTTGCAATTACCTCATTTATTTATTTGTCTATGTGCTTGTTGCTGTCTCTTCCCCTAGAATTTTGGCTCCAGGAAACAGGAAACTTCACCTGGTTCATTCACTGCTCATTCATTCCCCAGCACCTAGCTAGCATAGAGCTTAATAAATATTTTGTTGAATGAATGAATGCTGCCATGAACATCCTTCTCCCAGCCTCTTTGGGTACTATTGAAAGTGAGAATATCTGGATTGGAGAGGATGCTTATTTTAAATTTGAGTAAATGCTGCCAAATTATCTTCTCAAATGTCAGGCCCAATTTATGTTCCCACAACAGTGTGAGGCTCAGAGAAGAGGGGAGCCACCTAGTTTCCAGCAGGAAGCAATGGAGGCAAGAAGCAAACCAGGACGGCCTCCTTTGTTGTCCTTTCTACATTCGAGTTCTCAGAAGTTCAGAAATTAAGGGAAGGCTGACAGTGAAGGCCCTTTCATTCATTCATTCATTCATTCACTCACTCATTCATTCAACAAACATGGATCATTGCACTCACCTTCTATCACCTTCTGTCACACTGGCATTCTAATTTACTTATTTATTACATGTATTGCCTGTGTGCAGAATGAAATCTCCGTGAGACTATAAATTTTTGTCTGTTCACTGCTCCTATCCCCAAATGCTTAGAATGCCACCTAGCAGAAAATAGGCACTCAGTAACCATTTCTTGAATGAATGCATGAATGAATGAATGATGAATAAGCTTCTGGGTGTAAGCATTTGGAGGTTTCCAGCAGATACAAAGGCAGCCAGGCCTGAATCAGCTGGGCCAGAAGGCCCTGGGCAGTGCCCCCTCCCCTCCTTATCTCTATGCCCTGGCGCTCTGTCCCCCTCACTCACCCAGCCAACAACTCATGCTCTCTCCTTGGCTCCTTCCTCTCTGCAGTCTTTGGATCATTCTGGAGCACCTGTCCTGTCCCTCAGATGGCTTAATACCTGGGGCTGAGCCCTGGGGCCAAGCCCTGAGGCCACCCAAGAAGGAGGGAAGGAGTCACATGGGGTTAGGGGAGTAGAGGTGCAGAAACCCTAGAGGCAGGGGACAGGCAGGGAAGGGGACACTGAAGTGACACCCTAGTCAACTATCGTCCCCAAACTTGACCTTAAATCCTAGTTGCTGAAAGGGAGGGGGCAAGGGCGGGGAGGGATTATGGGGGACAAAGGGGCCACCCAGCTCCCTGCAACTCTGCACGTCCTGGGATCCAGTTTCCCATGAGGAGGCGGCCCCCTGCTCCACCCCACAGAGACCCAGGCATTGGGCCCTGGCTCCCGAGGAGTTTGGAAAAGGGACAAAAGGGGTGGTTTGTGAGCCACATCACCCACACCCAGGTGCACCCTTAGACACAGGAGTGTGTGCACGTCTACACGTGCATTGGCATGTGGCACACACCAGACATGTGCACACTCTTTCATCCATTCTTTCATTCAAGTATGTATTGACACCTACTATGTGCTGGGCCCTGTTCCAGGTGCTGGGATAGAGCAGGAAATAAGTAAGACAAAAATCCTTGCCCTTGTGAAGCTGACACTGCATGCCTACACACGTTTACAGCATGCACACCCAGCCAGGCCTGCACACATGACACAGGAAGAGCCAGACAGATGAGTACAAACGCATCTTCACAGATGCACAGACATGTGAATGCATAGCCACACCTGGAAGCTCTGCTAGAGTTGAATGCTCAGACCAGACATGTACATACGTACATGGGTGTATACACCTCATGACCAAATGTATGCACACAGACACACATGCAGCTGGGGTGAGGAGTCCTGACATCTAACCACATCTTAGTCTTTGCTATCCTGGGAGATCTTGGGCCAGTGCCTGCTCTCTACCCAGACATAGCACACACAGACACACAGACACATGTCTGAGGCCCTCTCCCTTCCCAAAGCTTGTGGCAGAGGGGGAGGGTGGGGAGACAGTTGCTAGGTCTGGTGCCTCTCCAGAGCCTTCTTAATCTCTCCATATGGGATCATTGTTCAATTCTCAGTCCCTGCCCACCTACTGAGTCAGGGAGTGGTCCATCAGAACCCTGCCCTGCTTCCATCCAGTTGGGAGCTGGAATACTGCTCTACTCTACTCCCTGTTTGGGGCTAGTATGGAGGAACAAGTCCCACATCCTTCCTGCTAAGGCAGGAAAGACATCTGTTCATTCATTTACCCATGTATACATGCTATCAGCAGATACAGATGGAGCCCCTACTGGGTACTGGCACCAGTGTGAATAATAAGGGGTCCAGTTCCCTTCTTGACAGGGCACACAGTCCAGTGGTGGAGACAAACAACAAACATATTGAATTGATAAAAAACAAAATTTCCTGAAGCAACAAGGTTCGGAGAAGAAGCCAAAATAGGTTGATTTGATTAGATGACTCATGGACACTTAGATAAGGAGCCTGAGGCCCAGAGAGGGGCTGCTACTTACCTGAAGTCACACAGCAAGGCCAAGATTGATCCTAGACTCCTGACCCCCACTTGGGACTGGATCTGGGGTGTCTCCAACCTTATCTGTGAGTTGAAGGAGGAAAGAGGTTGAGGGAAAGATGGGTTCTGAGATGTGGTATCCTAAATTGGGTCTCCAAGACTGGGGGCTGCCAGGGCTGTCAGGCAGAACCTGTGCTGGGCAGGTGGTGATGTCAGAGGATTAGACTAGGCCCATTGAGTGGGTGCACTGAGGCGTGGGCCAAGCAGTTAGTAGAGGAGGGGACGAGGGGATGAGGGGGCAAAGGAGGCAGATACTCAATCTGTTGCTATTCACAGACAAACCATGTACATGGGGCCTTGCTTCACTCAAGAGGGAAGACTTACCCTCACCCAACTCTACCACCTCCCACTTCTCTTGGGGCCTTCACTTTCTCTCTCTGGACCCCTAGGTGCATCTTCACAGCTGGATGAATTGGTCCCCATTCCAGGCCCAGCTGCCCCATTTGTCCTAGGCATCTGTCTTGGCAGAGGGCATTAGCTCTACCACCCTGTCCAGCCCTACCTTGCAGCCTATCTATCTCCATCTCTGTTTTGGTTTCATCAGAAGCTGATGCCTGAGAAATCCTAGCAACTTAGGAGTCAGAAGAAATGGGTGCAAATCCTGCCTTTCTTCATCAGTAGCTTGGGCAAGTTACTTAACCTCTCTGAGCATCAGTTTGTTTTCTCATCTGGAAACTGGGATAATAATTCCCACCTCCCAGGCTTTCACTGACTCCACCCACCAAGTGTCTTGACCCTTGCTATAAGGCCCCTCTTGGGCCCTCAAGTGTTTCCCCATAATGCCTCTTCAATGCCCTATAATCCATGTTTGGAACCCAATCCCCATCAGCCATACTATGCTCCCTAGAGATCTGCCCTGTCCATCCCTCAGGACACTCAAGCATGACCCCAGTGTCATCTGGCAGGTTACAGAATAAGGCCCATTCAGAACACATAAACATGAGCTCCAAACAAGATCCTCACTCTCCATCCCCATCCCTAGGTTGACCAGGCATCCCATTTTAAACAGAACGGAAAACAATGGTACTGTCCCATTCTAAACAGCATGTACAGTCAGCTACCTTGAATTTAGCTCAGTTAGAATAGACTGACCATATGTCCTGTTTGAAATGGGACAGTACTGTTTCAAATGAGACGTCCAGTCAGCCTATCATCCCTGACTGCTAATCTTCACTCCTCCCTCTCCAAGCAAGGAGAATAGCCCATGCAAAGGCTGTGAGGTGGGAGCATGCTTGGCAGGTTTCAGGACAGTAGAGAGCAAAAAGTGATGCTTGGTGAGATATGACAGGTTGAGGAAGAGCAAGAGTCACCTTGCCCCCTCCCCTCCACTCCCCCATACCTTCCCTTGACTTCCAGGAGAAAGTTCCAACTCTGTAGCCTGGCCTTTAAGGCTTTCCAGTCCCCATGCAGCCTCCTATCTCACTTGTTGCTTTTCCCCACCTTCTGTCTCCACCACACAATCTGTTTATAATGCTGCTCAGTACTAGGCCTTTCTCATGAAATTCTCCCTGCATGGGAAAGCTCTCCTGCTTCTCCTTTACCTGACACAATCCCTCTCATATTTTAAACTTCAACTCAGGTTTTACCTCTTCTGGGAAGTTTTCCCTGTCTCCTCTGCCCACTCTCCCACAGCCTCCTATACTCCCACTGTCCATCTACTGATCACCCTGCACTGTAATTCTCAGTCTTCTACTTTCTCTCCCCAACATGACAAGAGGCAGGGATTTGTGACCTCCACGTCCTCAACACCAGGCCATGCATAAAGGAGACACCTCAGTGAGTGTTAGATGAGGAAGGAAAGCAGAATGATAGTTCCAACTGGGGGCTCTGCAAAGCCAAGCCCAGGAGTCTGGTCCTCTGAGAAGAGCGCCTGATTTCAGGGAATACCTATGTTAGTGCCTCTTCTTGAGGGGGTGGCGGGCTGAAGGGCCAACAAGGGTTTGTAAAAGCGAGGGTCCCAAGACAGGGATCATTAGGGTGAGGAGCACAGCCCACTCCGTTCATCAATTCTATGAATCTTTACAGCACTGTTCTGGAGACTGGAAGGTGGTGAACAAAACCAAGAGGGTCCTTGCCCGCCTGGAGCACATAGCTTTTACCATCATCACTAACATTTCTTGAGCTCATATTAGGGGCCTGGCATCATTCTAAGCTATTTCTGTATAACTTATGTTTCCTTTACAGAACCCAATGGAGTGGATAGTACTGTTTCCCTCTTGTACACATGAGGAAGCTGAGGCATAGCAAGGGTCACGCAGCTAGTAAGGAGCAGTGCTAGGATTTTTTTTTTTAATGTGGGTAGTTCCCTGGCTGGGAATCGAACCCAGGCCGCAGCGTTGACAGCGCCGAAGCCTTAGCCACTACACCACCAGGCAAGTCCCAGTGCTAGGATTTGAACACAAGCTCCAGAGCCTGGGCTCTTTACCATATCACCATCTCTAGTCTCCGGGATTTAACACTTTCTAGCCTAGGAGCTCTTTCCATAACCCTTATCACCTTGGGTTCCTTTCAGGATTATCTGATAAGGGAGTATCATCCCGATTTCACAGAGGAGATGCAGGGGAAGGAAAAGAATCACATTTTAAAGCCTCCAGTATGTTACCAGTCACTTTATAATTAACATTATCTCATTTAATGCTTGTAACAACCCTGGAAAGTAGGTTTTATGGTTATTATCTCCACTGTTACAAGTGAGGTTCAGTGAGTTGTCAAAAATCGCACAAAGAATGAATTGCATTGGTTTTAAACTCAGGACTGGCTTCATTGTCCAAGTATTCCCTGCTGCTTCCAGATGTAGTTCCCTTGTTGTCTCAATATTTGTACCACCATCTGTCCCCATGCTAGGGGCACATAGTCAGACACCACAAGGACCAAGTGGGAGACACCAATCAGCCAGTGCTCTGCCCATATGTCCTAAGTCAGTCCCAATCTCTGGAATCCAGTCAAGCTTTGCCTCTACTATCTGAGCAGCCCTAGCCTTAATGAAGAGGGCCAGAGACAAAGGCACAATGAGCCCTGTACCAGAAGTGAAGTCTGATGGGGGATTGTGGGGTTGGTTTAAAAATTGGGAGAAAGTGGGGTTAATGCCAGCTAGGCTGTCCTCCATTCAGCGATTACATACTGAATTCCACTGTAACCTGAACTTTCCAAAGAAGTGACACATGAAGAATCTAATCAGATGAATAAACCCTAACAAATAACAAAAACTACCCTAAAACTGTACGGACTTAAACACTGTGTGATAGAGATGCAGAACTGGGCAAGGAGGTCAGCAGAACAGAATAGAAAGAGAAGGAATAGACCAATGTATACATAGAAATTTAAGATGTGATAAAAGGGGCACTTGAAATGAGAGAGGATGAGGATAAACTATTAAAATAAAAGGTTTTGAGATAGCTGGAAAATTATCTGGAAATATTTGTCAGATTCTATAATGCATTCAGCTGGTGTTCCACCCAAATCCCTCGGTTTGCAGTGCACCTATCCCCCCACTGGTGTAAGTATTGGCTGCTAATTTCCCACAGCTGCCTCCTTCTCCCTTAGACTAAGGGACCCACATTACAGCAAAGGAAGTGTGATGGTGAACATACTACTATTTGCTAAACAATCGAGAAGCAGCTGTCCTCTTAGGATGATGGAACAGCCTCTGAAATGACCACTGAGAAGGTAAGGTATACACCTCAAACCTTAAAGGTCAGAATGATGTACACCTTAAACCAATGAGTATTTTATAGGTCTGTGGCCTAGAACATGGGTACATGGATCTGGGAACCAAGGAGTGGAAGCAGGAGTCACCCTGCTTACCATCACTCCCAGTGACCTCCTTGAGGAATCTGTGCTTCCAGTCCCCCAACTTTAGGCCCTGTGGGTCTAGAAATCCTAATTCCTAGAGTGGGGCTAGACATTTCCACTGGGCACATGGCAAGAGTCCCAATTACTTTTGAGCTACATCTGCTGCCTGGTCACTTTGGTCCCCTTGAGCCAACAGACCAGCAGGCAAAGAGAGGATTTGCCATATTGGCAGGGGTAATAGATCCTGGTCATCAGCAGGAGGTAGGATTGCTGCTATATAGTGGGGGAAGGCAAGAATATGTTTAGCAGTCTGGTGATCCATTGGGACATTTACAGATACTCATGCTGAGTTTTCTTTATAAATAGGCAATATGATAACCATGGCCTAATAGAGCATGGTAACTAGGGATCCATCCAACCCTTCAGTGATGAGGGCCAGGGTCAACCCTCCAGACAAGCTATCAAGACCAGCAGAGATACTAGATGAAACCAGAAGTAGAAGGAAAGGAGGAGGGCTAGAAAGAGTGAGTAGCAGAGAAAGGAGATGATGAATATCAGTTAAGGCTCCAGAACTAATTCTCCTAAGTTTACTCAGAAATTGTGACCAATCAGAATCCTGGAGAAGCTGTATGTGGATGGAGTGAACATCAATGGAAAAGCAAGTATTTCTGAGCACTGCAAAGGTGAACTGCAGTGCATGCTGCTGGCTGTTGGTGACCTTTACCAACACCCATCTCCAACTGGTCTCACTTCTGGAGAACTTTCTAGCACTTCTCCTGGCAGACCTCAGTCAGTGATGGACCCACATAGATGGCATAGATATATAAAGGTCAGATCCCTTGCCTCCAAGTAGAACTAACTTGGTGGTAAAATTTGGATACCAGAGCTTTCTCTAGGCCAAACTAGTCGCCAGCCAAGACCACATTCTTGCTCAGCTTTTCCTCATTGATGACCTTATTTTCCTTATAAGAGCATTTCCCTGGTCATTTGGTCAAGAATTCCCACCTAGGGCTTTCTTTCTCAGGAACCTGACCTAAGACAGATCCCTTTCTAACACCAGTTTTAAAAATATGTTAAATGTGAAAGAGATCTCTAAAATTACTAAGGAAAAACATAGAAGAATACTTTAAATAAAAACCTGGGAAACCTTTGAAAACAAGTCACAAAACACAACACCTCATAAAAGTAAAAGGTTAATAAATTTAAATATATCTCTATTATTTTTTACTATAAGTGCACCCAAATATTGTTCATGATTAATGACATACACTCTCTTGCAATACAGAACACTAATGAGTTATGTTTCCACTGATATTTTCATTAGTGTCATGATTATTTTAAAATATGTCTACAAATGCTTTGATATATCTCCCTTCAAAAGGAGGAGCCTGATTTCCTCTGCCCTTGAACGAGCGTTGGTACTAGTGATGCACTAGTAACAACCAGAATATGGCAGAAGTGATGTGTCTCTTATGAGGCAAGGTATAAGAAGTGTCTCTCTGGATATCTGCCCTTGGAACCAGGTTCCATGTTGTGAGAAAGCTCAGGCCACAGAAGAGACTACTATGTGTAGGTGTTTTGGATGACAGGCCCTCACCCAACAGCCAGCATCAATAGCCATACATGTGAATGAACAAACCTTCAGATGATTCCAGCTCCCCAACTTTTGTGTTTTCTAGCTGAGACCCCAAACATGGTGAAACAGAGACAACATCCCTACTATGCCCTGACTGAATTCCTGAACCACAGAAACCATGAGAGATCATAAATGATTGTTGTTGTTTTAAGCCACTAAATTTAGGGAACCACAGATAACTAAAACAAGGACTGTGTGAAATACATAAAAATTAAGAGCAGTTAAATTATATAGAGTCAGTAGCAATTTGTCGCAAGAATCTGGATAGTCCAGAACACAAAGTGAAACAAAAGAGGGCTTAATGTTTCAGACTCCCTAGAATTTCTTGAATCATCAACATTTCATGTGCTCATTTTCCCATAAATAGTTTCTTGTCTTAGATATGTGAAAATTAGCATGCAGAAGAAACTTTTCTTTGGCAAAGTAGAAAAGCCAGTTGGCTCTCCTGTACAAGGACTTGAATGTGTGCATGCTTACCAGTAACAATGAGTGTGCAAGGATGTGTGTGAAACCATCCCTAGGCCCAATTCCCCCTCACTCTACCTACAACCCAATCTCTTTCTCTCCCTCAAAAGAGAGAGCAAAGCCAGAATCAAGACAGTAGGAAAGGGAACATCCTACAAAGTAAATACTATGAGAGTCATAGCTTACAGATGAGAAAACTGGGATTCAAAGAGGCAAGGTTATACAGTGCCCCACGTGGTAAAGCTAGGTCTCCAAATAGATTTCAAACCAAGTCTATTTGATTTCAGACTTCAGTGGACAAAAGAATCCCTGGGGTGCTCTTAGAAATAAAGATTCCTGGTCCCCACTCAGAGATTTAATAGGTCCCTAAAAGCCTAGGCATCCATATTTTTAGTAGGAGCCATCTCACAGGGGATTCTGGGTTCCACTTTGAGGAACACTGAACAATACACACAACTTGTTTTCTGTACAGAACCAGGCCTGGCCACCACCATCCCCCACCACAAAGAAAGAAGAAGGAAGGAGGTAGAAGGAAGAAGGAAGAAAAGAAGAAGAAGAAGAAGAAGAAAGAAGAAGAAGGAAAAAGGAAGAAGAAGAAAAGGAAGGAGGAAGAAGAGGAAGAAGAAGAGGAAGAGGAAGAAGAAGAAGAAGAAGAAGAAAGAAGAAGAAGGAAAAAGGAAGAAGAAGAAGAGGAAGAAGGAAGAAGAAGGAAGAAGAGGAAGAAGAAGAGGAAGAGGAAGAAGAAGGAAGAAGGAAGAAGAAGAAGAAGAAAGAAGAAGAAGGAAAAAGGAAGAAGAAGAAGAAGAGGAAGAAGAAGAGGAAGAAGAGGAAGAAGAAGAAAAGAAGAAGAAGAAGAAGTAGGGGGATTGCTATAGAATAGAGACATGACAACAGGATTAGTTTTCTATTGCCATGTAACAAGTTACCTCACAACCTAGTAGTTTAAAATAATACTTATTTTAACATTCAGTTTCTGTGAGTCAGGAATCTGGGCTGAAATGCTTTCAAAAGGCTGCAGTCAAGATCAGGGCAGTCCTCTCCAGGGGGAGAAAAACCAGCTTCTAAGTTCACTCACATGGCACTGGCAGGATTCAGTTCCTCAAGGGTTGTTGGTCTGAGAGCCTTAGTCATCACCTGGCTGTTAGCTGCAGGCTGCACAGTTCCTTTTCATGTGGACTTCTCACAACATGATGTCTTGCTCCATCAGAGAACCTAAGAGAAAGAAAGAGTGCTAAGAAGATGAAAGTCACAGTCTTTTATAGCCTTGTCTTGGAAATGACATCTCATCACTTTTGCCAACCCTATTCATTATAAAAACAAGTCACTAGGTCCAGCCCATGTCAAGGGGAAGGGAATGCCAGGAGGCAGGGATCATTTGGAGCTATGTCAGAAGCTGCTTATTTCAACAACCAAATGCAATGTGTTGGTCTGGTTTGGGTTCTGATTTCAATAAACCAACTGTAAAGAGACATTTATGAGATAATCCAGGAGATTTGAACATGGGCTATGAATTAAATAATATTAAGGAGTTAACATTATTTAGCTATGACAAATGTCTGTGGTTATGTTAAAAAAAAAAAAGATTCCTCATATCTTAGAGATATATCCTGAAGAATCTTACAGATGAAATGTTATGATGTCTTGAATTTGCTTAAAAATAATACAGTGAGGATGGGGAAGGGAGATGAGTGGAGGTATACATGAAACTGAGTTAGTCATGTGTTGATAAATGTTGAATGGGTAATGGTTACATAGATATGGGGGTTCATTATACTATTCTACTTTTGTTTTCAAAATTTTCCATAATAATTAAAAATTAAAATGAACTGAAGCTAAAAATTGTGCACTGGAAGATGAAATAATATACAGAATTCTACAGCTGTTGCATATTGACAGTATTTTAATTGTTAGCAAAAACAATAACAAGAGAAACATTTCAGTTGGGGAAAGATAACCATAAATATTAAAAAGCAAAAAAAGGGAAGGAAGGGAGGAAGGAAGGAAAAATTCAGGCTTGGGAGGCAGCCAGCTTTGAAAGGCAGCTGACCACTGATTCCAGCTTAACCAAAGAAAGCAAAGGGGATTCAGGTCACTCTAGTCAAAGAGAGAACTTTGGTCAGAGCAAATCTAAGCCCTCAGAGATTCCTAATATCTGTGAAGAACTAGCTGGAGTTTAGGGCCTGCCCTGGGCCTAGAGGGATGGAGAAGCTGGGCCCATTTCAGAAAGGGGATGAAGGCAAGAGGCCCAGTGGCAGCTGTTGGGGGTGTTACATAGGTGTTCAGGGCTTTCCATGGTGCTTTGGAAGGATATATAGTAGTAATGTGCAGGAGGCCAGAGTCTTGCATATCCTAGTTTACGGGGAGGATAAGTTCCAAACTTTCATCTCTTGATACTCAGAAGGCAGAGGCTCCCTCCTCATTCTGGATTAGGCCAGGAATTTTGTATCATAGCTGTCTAGTATGGGGCTTGGTATAAAGACATGCTTAATACCCATTAATGCAATCTAGTGGTAGTGGTCCTCAACCAATAAGATATGCATATTAGAATTTTCCAGAAAGCTTTTAACATCATTTGATTCTTTGTAATTGTGTGTGATTCTTTACAAAGGTAATACAATCATTCTGGTAATTCATTTGGTTGGTTCAATTCAAAAGGGCCCAAAAGGCATCGTTCAGTGAAAGCATTTCCTCCTACTTCTGTTCCTCAGCCACCCAGTTCCCCTCCCTGGAGGCCACCACTTGTTTCTGCTGAATACGTTTAAGGATATTTATGTGTATGTGATCAAATATGCATTTTTGGTTTTTGCCTTTTTAAAACAAACAGCAAAGCACATATACTGTTCTGCACCTTTTCCTCTTACCAATGTTGCTCGAAATCATTCCCTACAAGTTGTTTTTACATAACAATTATATTTATTTATTCTACTTTTACAAGAAAGTGAAAAGCAACTGAAATATAAGTTTGAAAAGTTTCCAGGTAATATTCTAAATTCATTATATAATTTGACTCCATCTCTTCTATATCCATTCTAAACTAGAAAACTTGTTGCAATTATAGTGGTTTATTGTTGTTTATTGTGGTAAAATACATGTAACATAAAATTTACCACTTTGATCATTTTTAAGTGTATAGTTCAATGGCATTAACTATATTCATTATTGTGCAACCATCACTGCTATCTATCTCCAGAACTTTTCCATCTTCCCAAATTGTAACTCTGTACCCATTAAACAATAACTCCCCATTCCATCTCTTCCAGCCCTGGCAACCATCATTCCACTTTCTGTCTCTATGAATCTTAGTCAGATACTCTAGGTATCTCATATGAGTGGAATCATACAATATTTAGTCTTAGATTGGTATTTGAATATTTTC
>PVJL010007895.1:0-65651 GCA_004026885.1 Lyroderma lyra | reverse complement strand
TAGAGATCATCATGCCAAGTGAAATAAGCCAGAAGGAAAAAAAAAAACAAAAGCCATATGACTTCATTCATATGTGGAAATAAAACTGAAAGGAACAAAGAAAAAATGAATAAACAAACAAAAACTCATGGATACAGTCAATAGTTTAAGGGTTATTTGGAGGTAAGGGGGGTGGGAAAAGAGGGGGGCAGGGAAAAAGTCATATAAAGAAAGATTTAATTAACATGCCACTACTGAGAACAAGTTTCCTCTGCTACTCAGCATGAACAAAACAACTTAATAAGCATTATATTTTTCATATATTTCTAACATTTTTATGCTATTTTAACTTTTAGTCACCAAAATTAAACTCTTATCTAAAACTTTTTAAAAAAATGGATCAAAGCCCTTTATATTATACCTAAAACAATAAATTATATAGAAGAAAGCATCATTTACTAAAGTTTATGAACCTTGGATTCAGGGAAGATTTTATGAATTTGATTTCAAAGGCAAGTGAAGTAAAAGTGAAAATAAATGATTTGAACTACATCAAACTCAACAGCTTCTGTATAGCAAAAGAAGCCATCATTAAAATAAAGAGGCAACCAATCGAATGGAAGAATATATTTGCAATCAATACCTTTGATAAGGACCTAATATCCAAAATATATAAAACACTCATGTAACTCAACAACAACAAAACAATCTAATTTTAAAAATGGGCAGAGCACCTAAACAGATACTTCTCTCAAGAAGACATACAAATGGCCAACAGATACAGGGAAAAATGCTCAACTTCACTAGCATTTAGGGAAATGCCATTCAAAACCACAATGAGATATCACTTCATACCCGTTAGCACAGCTTTCATCAACAAAACACATAATAACAAGTGTTGGAAAGGTTGTGGAAAAAATGGAACCCTCACACACTGTTGGTGGGAATGTAAATTGGTACATCCATTATGAAAAACAGTATGAAAGTTTCTCAAAAAATTAAGAATAGTTGCCATGTGATCCAGCTTCCCTCTTCTGGGTATCTATTCAAAAATTTTGAAATCAGTTGTCTGCAAAGATCTGTGTACCCTGAGGTTTATTGCAGCATTATTCATGGTGGCCAATACATGGAAACAACCCCTTTTGTCCTTCTATAGATGATTGGATAAAGTGTCCTTCAATAGATGATTGAATAAAGAAGATAGGGGGCATATACACAACAGACTATTACTCAGCCTAAAGAAAAGATGAAATAGTGATATTTACAACAACAATATCTATGGATAGATATTGAGATTATTATGCTAAGTGAAACAAGTCAGACAGAAAAAGTCAAGAATCACATGACCTTACTCATACATGCAATATAAAACTAAACAACAAGGGAACAAGACAAACATATCATACAAAGAAACAGAAAGTCATGGACACAGACAATAGGTTAGTAGTTACCAGAGGGTAAGGGGGGAGGGGGTTGTTGAAGGAGGAAGAGTGGGTTAAATATATGGTGATGGAAGGAGTACTGACTGTGGGTGGTGAGCACACACTGCAACACATAGATGATATATTATAAATTATACACTTGAAACCTATATAATTTTGCTAACCAGTGTCACCTCCACAAAATTAATAAATAATTTTTAAAAAATAATTAGGAAAGCCTATGGGAATAATGGAATATCATTAAGAGAATCAATTGATGCATTATTCAAGTCCCATAAGGAGATTAGAGGAAGAAAGTGGAAGAAATCTTATTTAAAGAAATAATGACTGAGAACTTCCAAAATTTTGAGAGACATCTGGCTATTCATGTATATGAAACTAACAGTCACTCCAAAATTTCAACCCCAAATAATTTTCTCCATGACATATTATGTAAAAAATAGCTCTACAAAATCAAAGACAAAGAGAATTTTAAAGGTATCTAGAGAAAAGAAATCTTCACATATAAGGGACCCTTATAAAGCTATTAGCAGATTTCTCAGCAGAAACCTTACAGGCCAGGAGAGATACATTCAAACTGCTTTTAAGAAAAAAATTCCAACCATGAATAATTTACCTGAGAAAATTGTCTTTCAGGAATGGAGAGATAAAATATTTCTTAAACAAACAAAAGAGAGGGAGGTCATCACCATTATCTGTGCCTTACAAAAAATGTTAAAAAGAGTTCTCTAAGCTGAAATAATAGATGCTAATTAGTGACATAAATACATATAAAATATACCGTTAAAGTTAAGTATATATTCAAATTCAGAATGCTTTATTATTGTAATATAGTGCTGTGTTAATCATTTGACTATAGAATAAAGATTTAAAGGACAAAAGTATAAAAATAATTATAGGAAAAGTAATTTGTTAACGGATGCACAATATTAAAAAAAGAGGTAAATTTTGGAATTAAAAACAAAATATGTGTTAGGGGAATAACAGGGTAGAGTTTTTGTATGC
Source organism: Lyroderma lyra (assembly GCA_004026885.1). Lineage (NCBI taxonomy): Eukaryota > Metazoa > Chordata > Mammalia > Chiroptera > Megadermatidae > Lyroderma > Lyroderma lyra. The sequence goes on along the minus strand of PVJL010007895.1, from coordinate 63,225 downwards.
ACTAAAGTTGTTGTCAGTTTAAAATAGACTGCTAAATCTATAAGATGATTTATGTAAGTCTCATGATAACCACAAAGCAAATGCCTACAGTATATACAGAAGTGATAAACAGAAAAAAATAAAGTCATACCACTATGGAAAAAATATTAATACACAAATAAATGCAGGAAAAGTGGAAGAAAAGAACGAAGTACCTACAAAACAGAAAAAAATATTGTAAGATGGTATTACTAAGTTCTTATCTATCAATAATTTTTTAAATAAATAGATTAAATTCTCCAATCAAAAGGTTTAGAGTGGTTAAATAGATTTAAAAGAGATCCAACTATATGCTTCCTACAAGAGACTCACTTCAGCTTTAAGGACACATATAGGCTCAAAGTGAAGCAATGGAAAAAGATTTTCCATGCACATAAAACCAAAAGAGAGCAGGAGTACTTAAATTTATATCAGACAAAATAGATTTCAATTTCGAAAATTTAATGATAGACGAAAAAAGGCATTATATAATAATAAAGGGGTAAATTTATCTAAAAGATAAAACAACTATATCTGCAACAAATCACATCAGAATACCTAAATATATTAAGGAAACACCAACATGTTTCAATGAACTAGACTACAACACAATAATAGTAGAGGACTTCAATATCTCAAATTCAACAATGGTTAGATCATCTGAAGAGAAAATCAATAATAAATTTTTGTCTTGAAGAATATCTCAGGTCAAATAGATATAAAAAGACATATGAGGGCTTTCCGGAAAAATTCCAGTCCTATATACCTCTATTCTTCATACTACATGGTTGGACACTTTCCAGACAGCCCTTGTATACAAAACATTCCACCCAATGGCAGCAGCATACACATTATTTTCAAGTGGAACATCTTCCAGGATATATTATATATTAGGTCACAAAACAAGTTTTAGTAGATGTAAGAGAATTGAAATTATACCAAGTCTCTTTTTCTGACCACAGTAGTATGAAGCTAGAAACAATAACAGGAGGACAACTGGAAATTTCACAAATGCATGAAAATTAAGCAACACAATTCTTAACACTCAATGGGTAAAGAAGAAATAAAAATAAAAAATAAAAAAGACCTTGAAACAAATGAAAATATAAACACAACTTATAAAACTTTATGGGATGCAAACAAAGGCCATTCTAAGACGGAATTTTATAGTGATAAATGACTACATTGAGAAAAAATTAATACTGCAATTAAATATTTATGTTACATCTCAAGAAAGTAGAAAAAGAATTACAAAGCCCAAAATTAGCAGAAGAAAGAAAATGACAAATCTCACAGCAGAAATAAACAAAATGGAGACTAGAAAAACAATGGAAAAGATCAGCAAAACTAAGAGCTAATTTTTGGAGGAAAAAACTGACAAACTGGGAGTTCCCTGATGGTGTAGTGGCTTAAGGCTTCGGTGCTGGCGCTGTCAGCGCTGCGGCCTGGGTTCGATTCCCAGTCAGGGAGCTACCCACATACCAAAAAGAAAAAAAGAAAAAAAAAAAAAAGAATGTACCTTAAAAAAAAAAAAACTGACAAACTAACTAGACTAAGAAAAAAGGAGAAGGACAAATAAATAAAACCAGAAATGAAAAAGATGATATTAAAACTGACACCACTAACTTGCAAAGAATTATGAGAGACTACCATGTACAAATGTATACCACAAATTAGATAACCTAGAATAAATGAATAAATTCATAGGAGTATACAAGGGATGTCCAGAAAGTATTCAGCCATGTAATATGAAAAATAGAGTCATTTATGGCTAGATTTTTCCCCAGACAGCCCTTGTATAACCTACCAAGACTTAATTATGAAGAAATAGAAAATTTGAACAGATAAGTAATGAATAAGCCTTCCAACAAAGAAAAGCACAAGTCCAGATGGTTTCACAGGTGAATTCTATCAATACTGAAGAATTAACACCAATCCTTCTCAAACTCTTCAAAAAAAAAAAAACTGAAGAAGAGGTAGTACTCTAAATCTTATTTTCTGAGGCCAGCATTACCCTGACACCAAAGCCAATTAAGAACATTACAAGGAAAGAAAACTACTGATCAATAGTCCTGATAAATACAGATACAAAATTCTTCAACAAAATATTAAAAAAAATAAATTCTATAGCACATTAAAAGAATTATAGATGATTAAGTGAAACATATCCCTAAAATGTTAGTATGGTGCAACATTTGCAAATCAATGAATGCGATACACCACATTAATATAATAAAATATAGGAGGTGCAACAAAATGACAGCATGAGAGGAAACTTGGAAAAACTCGTCTGGAGATTACAACTAATGAAACACCTATATCTTAACCAAGGACCCTCTACACAACACTCAATCATAGCTAAGAAACCCACCTGTTGCATAAAGGTACTGGCAGGCAGGCAGAGCATTTTAAAAAGGAGAAATAAAGGGGAAGTGCAAAAATACAGTCACTCCCAGGTCCCCGCTTGGAATTCTACCACTGGGGAAGGAGAAAAAAGGAGGTGGGAAAGCACTCTGCACTTCAGTTGGTACACGGAACAGAGAAAAAGAGGCCCAGAGGTGGGGTAAGATACTGCAACCACCTCACTTTGGTCCCCAGAGGTGCAGACCAGTAGGCAAAATGCAGTGGCCAGACTTCACTCCAGTTCCCAGAAGACAGGAGCAACTAGGCAGTGAGGAACCTCAGCACAAATGCTCTGGCTGGAAAGGAGAAGGAAAGAGGTGTTTGTGTGCACATTTCTCAGCCCACAACCAGAACGGTCTGGAAGACCAGCATGCAGGCCTGACCCCAAAGCTCAGGGCAGAATCCGCACAAGAACAGAAAGTCACAATCACGCCCAAACTCCTTGCATGACCCCCCAAATCCTCAGGAAGAAAACAAAGTCTCAAACGCCCTGCTCCCACAGACCTCTGCCCACCCAGTATCAGCAGCGAGCACCAAAGAAACTGCAGCAACAAGGGTCCAGAGAGGATGCCAAACTGAGAAACCAGAGACAGAGAGATCAAAATAAAGAGATGGGAATAGATGACCCATCAGGAACAGAGCTCAAAGCAACAATTATAAAAATGCTTAAAGAACTGAACGATAATTTCAACAGAGACATAGCAAGCATTAAAGAAGACTTACAAGCCATTTTATAAAAGAAAAAAAAAACCAGGGAGTTCCCTGGTGGTGTAGTGGCTAGGCTTCGGCATTGTCAATGCTGCGGCTTGGGTTCAATTCCCAGCCAGGGAACTACCCACATAAATAAATAAATAAATAAATAAATAAATAAATAAATAAATAAATAAAAAGAGAGAGAGATAATGACTATATTAACTGAAATGAAGAATGAAATAAAAGTCACTAAACAAGATAAAAATAGAAGTGCAAAGCAGTGATTCCCAGGAAAAACCAGCAGAAAACACCCAACCAGAACAGATAGAAACTAATATCCCAAAAAAATGAGGATAAATTGAGATTCCACTGGGACTATATCAAACACAAAAGTGTTAGAATAATAAGTGTGTTCGAAGGGACAGATGAAAAGCAAGAGATCAAGAACTTATTTGAAGCTTCCCACTCTTGAGTCAGCCCACTCCACCACTTCAGAGTGTACTTTCTAACTTTTAAATTTTCTATAACAAATTTTAACTTTTCTATATTTTCACAAACTGTCTCTTGACTAAGTTATTTCCTTTGAGAGACAAAGAACAGAGCAAAAGCCGTCGTTTAATGGTAACATCTTCCTGGTGAACGTGACTCGGATTATTTCCAGCTATTAAAGTGCTAAGTGTTCCTAACTGGATACATCACTTCTGGATAAAATTCAAGGAGGATGAAAAAAGGAGGCTTGCCAACCAAGTCCCAGTACTTGAGTGAGCCACTAGAAGATATCAGACTACTATATAAAACTATGTTTTTCTCCAGCATACAGCAGTTCCACTTAAAATGATGGCTCTCCAGGGATTTCAACTTGTCTCTCCAGAGATAAAAGCCCCAGATCTACACCAGTCTCCTCTCCACACTGCTGGTCGCAACTTCCATCTTTTACCCACCTAGGAACAAGGGACAACATCTCTTTCCTGACAGAACAAGAGGGTGAGACCCTGATTAGGATTTCACCCCCTCTCAGCAGGAAGTAGCTACAGAAGAGACACACTGTCCATTTTCCTAAAAGGTTTTAGGGTCTCAAACTCTTGACTGGGGAAATAACAGAGTGGGCAGAAGGGTGGATGTGATCAGGAGGGCAGGAGTTGTCCCAGTCCATTATCAGTTACCTCTAAATTAAAAGGACAAAGAGAAGGAATGTGGGAATGGGAATTTGCCTGCAAGGAGGACCATTAACAGATGCTCTGATTCTAGGAGTAAACCCTGTCTCATTATCAGTTATTTTCAGATTGAAAGGGGAAAGCCCCACCTATTCAACCATAGGCCCTACTTCCCAAAATCAGATTATTATGTAGCTTCAGCCCTTTCCAGAAGAACCATGAAGGAAAGAAAGGGAGAAGAGCTTACACCCAAAGATACAAAAATTCACAAACAATGGAACGGGGCGGGGGTGCTGCTTCCCGCTCTTGGGTCAGTCTGCTCCACAGTCTTGGAATGTACTTTAACTTTCAACTTTTCTATAACAAACTTTAACTTTTCTATGTTTTCAAAAAGAAACAACTTATTTGAAGAAATAATGAGTGAACATTTTCCTAACCTGGCGAAGGAAATAAACATACAAATCCAATATACACAGAGAGGCCCAAACAAGAGGATCCCAAACAGAAACACACTGAGACACATCATAATTAAAATGGCAAAAGTTAAAGAAAAAAATAAAATTCTAAAAACAGCAAGAGAAATGCAAGCAGTAAATTATCAGCGGACACTCATTCGACTCTCAGCTGATTTCTCACCAGAAACATTACAGGCCAGAAGGGATTGGTAGAAAATATTCAACGTGATGAAAACCAAGAATCTATAACCAAGAATAATGTACCCAGCAAGGCTAGCATTCAAAATTGAGGGACAGATAAAGAGCTTCCTAGATAAGAAAATACTAAAGAAATTCATCACCACCAAACAAGTACTACAAAGAATGTTAAAGGGACTTCTTTAAGACTGGAGGAGTAATGGAAGAGTGGGTAAAATAAGAGAAAGGGATGGAGAAATTTAGTTGGATTGTTAACATAAAATAAAAAGCAAAAGAGAAACAAAACTCATGGACACAGTCAATAATTTAGTAATTAACAGAGGGTAAGCTGGGAGGGAGGTTGGGTGAAGGGACATGGACACAAATATATGGTGATGGAAAGAGAATTGACTCTGAGTGATGAACACATAATGCAACACATAGAAGATGTAATGTAGAGTGGTACACCTGGGACCTATGTCATTTTTACTAATCAATGTCACCTCAATAAATTTTAAAAATTAAATTAATTAAAATAATAATAAAAATATAAAAATGTTATGATCATCTCAACAGACAGAAAAAGCATCTAAAATTTTCAATATGCTTTTATGATAAAAACAAACAAACTTCTGTAAAAATTGAATAGTAGGAACATACCTCAGCATAATAAAGGCCATATAAGACAAACCCACAGCTAATATTATACTCAAAGGCAAAAGACAGAACAGTTGCCTGGTAAGATTAGGAAAAAGATAAGAGGGCCCACTCTCACCACTGTTTTTAAACATAGTACTGGAAGTCCTAGCCAATGCAATTAGTCAGGAAAAAGCAATAAAAGGCATCCAAATTAGAAAAGGAGTAAAATTGTCTTTATTTGCAGAGGACATGGCCTTATACTTAGAAGGCCCTAAAGACTCCATCAAAATACTTTTAGAACACATCAGGAAATTCAGTAAAGTTGCAGTATCCAAAATCAACATACAAAAATCAGTTGCATTTCTATACACTAAAATGAACAATCTCAAAACAAATAAAGGTAAAATCACATTAATAATAATGTTAAAAAGATTGAATAGTTAGGACTAATTTAACAATAGAGGGAACATATCTGTACACTGAAAACTACAAAATTCTGATAAAAGAAATTGAAGAAGACACGAATAAATGAAAATATATTCTGTGTTTGTGAACCAGAAAATTAATATTGTTAAAAATGTCCATACTACCAAAAGCCACCTATAAATTCAATGCAGAGGACCAACAAAATGGTGGCATGAGACGGACCCCTGAAAAACTGACTTGGGGATTAAAACAAATAAAACATCTAACTCAAATAAGGACTCCCTGCACAGTGCACAAATACAATTAAGAAACCCACTCATCACATCAAAGTACCTACAGGTGGGCAGTGGGGGAAAACAGAAGAAAAGGGGGGAAGTGCCAAGATGTGGGCATCACGTGGGTCCCCATATGGAACTCTACCAGTGGGGAAAGGAGGAGGATAAAAGATGCAGGTGAGCACTCTGGGTCTCAGTCAGTTCAAGGGACAGAGAAAAGGAGACCCAAAAGCAGCAGCCATTGAACTCACCACAAGCAGACCTCACTTTGCCCTCCAGAAAATGAAGACCAGGTCTTCAAGAAGCAGAAGCCTGACTTCACTCTCATTCCAAGATGAGGGGAAGTGATGGGGATGGTGAGGAGCTACAGTGCAACAATCCGACACCCCTCCAGCCAAAAAGGACAAAGAAGGAGAGGGTTGCACATGCATTTCTTGGTTCACGGCCAGCATGATCTAAGAGATCAGTGTACAGGACTGACCCCAAGGCTCAGGGCAGAGTCATTGAGGCAAACCAAGAACAGAAAGGTGTAATTATACCCATACTACTTGCGCAGCCTGAAGCCCCAGGAAGAAAAAAAAGGCATGAATCCTGGCCGCCTCTCCTCACTATATCTCTGCCTACTCAGTATCAGCATCAAATACCAAAATTAATAATGATAATAATTCAGCAGCGAGTGTCAGATTAATGAGCAAAATATCTACAAATAGAGAGGCTGTCAAAATGAGAAAACAGAGAAAGGGAGCTCAAAATAATTTCAAACAACAGAAAATAAAAGTAAACAAGATGGGGACAAACAACCCATCAGAGACAGAGCTCAAAACAATTATTACAAAAATGCTCAGGGAACTTAATGATAATTTCAACAGAGAGATAGCAATCATAAAAATAAGACATACAAACCATTATAAAGTACCAGGCAGACACAAAGATTACATTAACTGAAATGAAGAATGAAATAAAAGGAGTTGCCAGACTAGATGAAGCAATGATTTGCAAGAAAAGCCATCAGAAAACACCCAATCACAACAACAAATAGAAAAAAGAATCCAAAAACATGAGAATGGTTTGAGATTCCTCTGGGACAACATTAAGCATAAAAACATTCACATTGTAGGACTACCAGAAGGTGAAGAGGAAAAGCAAGGAATTGAGAACTTATTTGATAATATAATGACTAAAAAATTTCCTAACCTGGTGAAGGAAATAGACATACAAGCTCAGGAAACATAGAGAATTTCAAACAATATTATCCCAAACAGAAACACACCAAGAAACATCATAATTAAATTGGCTAAAGTTAAAGTAAAAGATAAAATTGTAAAAACAGCAAGAGAATTGCAAGTAGTAACTTATTGGGGACACCCATTCAACTCTCAGCTGATTTCTCACCAGAAACTTTGCAGGCCAGAGGGTATGGCAGATAACATTCAACACAATGAAAACCAAGGATCTACAACCAAGATTAATGTATTCAGCAAGTCCAGCATTCAAAATTGAAGGACAGATAAAGAGCTTCTCAGACAAGAAAAAGCTAAAGGAGTTCATCACCACCAAACCAGTACTACAAAGAATGTTAGAGGAAGGTTTTTAATATGAGAGGAGATGTGTGAGAGTGGTAAAATAGGAGATGTGTGAGAGTGGAAATAGGATTGAGAAGTTCAGTTTAGTTGTTACAAGGCAATAACCATAAGGATATAAAGTGTAATATGGCAATGTAGTCAATAAGGTTGCAATAATTTTGTGTGGTGTTAGATGGGTACTGGATTTGTTGGGGTGAAGGGAGGAGAGCTGGAGGGGTGGGCAAAAAAGGGAAAGAAATCAGGAAGTATAAATTCATAGTCACAGAATAGTCACAAGGATGTAAAGTGAGCATAGGGCATATACTCAATAATATTGTATGTCAAATGTAATTGAAAAATAAAAAGTAAAAAGAATTAATTAAATGCAATTTCATCAAAATTCCAGTGACTATTTTAACAAAAATAGAAAAAAAAATCTTCAAATTTTTATGGGACCACAAGATACCCCAAATAGCCAAACAATCTTGGGAAAGAACAAAGCTAGAGGCATCACAATTCATGATTTCAAACTTCATTACAAAGCTATAGTAATAAAAATAGTATACTACTGACATAAAAACAGACACAGAAATCAATGGAACAGAAATAAATACACCAAAATATACAGTCAGTTACATAAGACAAGGGAGATAAAAATGTCCAGATAAAATGATAGTCTCTTTAATCAATAGTGCTGGGAAAACTGGATATTCACATGTAAAATAATAAGATTAGACTCTTTTCTTACACCATTCAAATATTAACTCAAAATTGATTAAAGACCTAAACATTAGACCTGAAACTGCAAAACTCCTAAAAGAAAATACAAGGAAAACTCTCCTTAACATTGGCCTTGGTGATAGATTTTTTGATATGACACCAAAGCAAAAGCAAAAATAAAGATGAACTGGAGATCATCATGCTAAGTGAAATAAGCCAGACAGAAAAAAACAACTGCATGATTTCACTCATATGCGAATATAAAACTGAAAGCAAAGAAAAAAAGAAATGAACAAACAAATAACCCATGGACACAATCAATAGTTTAATGTTTATTTGGGGATGAGTGGGTTAGGGAGGGGAGAAAGGGGAGGGGGTGGGAGAGGACGGGGGGAAGCTAAATATAAGGTGATGGAAAGAGAAGCCACATTAGGTGGTGAACTTATTATACATCAAGTTGACAATGCACTGTAGAATTGTATGCCTGAAACCTATGTAATCCTTGCTAACAGATGTCACCCCAATAAGTCTAACAATAAAAGTGAATTAAAAAAAAAGATGAACTACACCAACCTAAAAGTTTTTACACAGCAAAACAATCAGCAAAATGAAAAGGCAATTTATAGAATGGGAGAATATTTGCAAACTATTTACTAATAAAAGGATAATATAAAAACATATTTTAAAACTCATACAACTCAATAACAACCAAAAATATCTAAATAATTAGACTAAAAAATGGACAGATGAACTTAATAAATATTTTTTTCAAAGAAGACATATAAATGGGCAATGGGTATGTGAAAAAATGTTGAACGTCACAAATGATAAAAACAATGCAAATCAAAACCACAATGAGATATCATGTCACACCTTTAAGAATGGTTATTATCTAAAAGAAAAGAGACAAGTGTTGTGGAGGATGTGGAGAAAAGGGAGCCCTTGTACATTGTTTTTGGGAATATAAATTGGTACAACTACTGTGGGAGACAGTTTGGAGCTTACTCGAAAAATTAAAATTAGAACTACCATCCAGCAATCCCATTTCTCATAATATATGTGAAGGAAATGAAATTACTATCTCTAACAGATATCTGCACTTCTGCATTTATTGCAGCATTATTTATAATGGCTGAGACATGGAAACAACTTAAGTGACCATTGATGGATGAATGAATAAACAAAATATGGCATAAAATGGAATAGTATTAAGTGACAAAAAGAAGCCAATTCTGCCATGGATGGATCTTGAGGGCATTACCCTAAATGAAATAAGTCAGAGAAGGTAAAGCACCATATGATCTCACTTATATGTGTAATCTAAAATCATTGAATGTATAGAAACAAAGAGTGGAATGGTGGTTACCAGGGGCTAAGGATTGGGGTAAATGGGGACATGTTGGTCAAAATGTACATACTTTCAGTTATAAGTTCCAAGGATCAAATTTACAGTGTGCTGACTATAGTTAACAATACTGGCCACTTCCAGGACGCTGAATAAGAGGTTCCTCAGTGTGGGCAAGTAAAATGCCTTGGATGTGAGAAACAGGCACATATAATTTCTACTTTGTTCAGATGTGCATATATTTCTTCTAAGTTGATTAAACTCTTTTTAGAGCTATTCAAATAACTCAAAGAGCCCAGCATGTCCCCAGCTGGATTCTATTGTAATTGAACTATACTTATTGTTCTACAAGCCAGAAGAAGAGGCAGGGAGAGCTCCTATCAGCACCTATTGAGACACCCTTGTTTTCCAGCACACAGCAAGGACATCTCTGCAAGCTCTGAGATTTCAGAGGGACCTGCAGAGTCAACATTACATCCTTAAGGGAATTTATTCATTCACCAAGACCATCAGGAATGTGCTGATAAGAAGGGCACCAGAGAGAGGGCAATATGGCTACCGGGGAGAAGGTCCTTAAAGCCTCTCCCAGAAAACACAATTGAACTGTCATCCAGCAGTCAAGAAAGAGGATCCTGAGTGACAAAATGACAGCTGAGAAACACATGCATCTCAAGAAAACACTTGAAGGTTGAAGAGAGGTGGGCAAGAGGGAGAGAGGGGAGGGAGCAGAGACAGATCGTGACATGACCCCATCACTTCTGACTAAAATAATCAGGAACAGGAAAGAAATCAAGGAAAGCACAGTGCACAGGAAGGAGGAGGCCAAGAGGCAACAAGAGTAAAAGTTGAAGTGGCAACACAGTGAAAGACTGTGGGGGACCTGGACCTTAGGGAAGCTGGATCTTAGAGAAACGTGTTGGGGACAGAGTTTGGGGATCAGTCTCTGACGCTTTTGAGTAGCAAGAGGGCTGAGCGAGGACTCTAAACAGCCGCAGGCCAAGGTGTGGCCCCAAAGACAGCACCTCAAATACCACCACCCCAGCAGCCCACAGCACCCACAGTACCAACACAGGGCCACGGTTCCCAGCCCATGGTAGAGGCATGCTGGCCACCTTCACACAGCCTGTGACATCAAGCCAGCACCTTTGGTCCGGTGGCTTTGGACTCGTGGCTCAGGTGCGGCCCAGTGCCCTCAGGTGGTGCACACTTACAGACTCGACCCCAGGCAGCTACTGTGGAAACAAGTCGCTGGACCACAACTGGGAAGAGAGGCGGATTTGAGAGCATTCACCACAACCTCGGCCTGCATCCCATCAGCCTCCCTTGTCACCCCCAGCTTCCCCAGCAAAGGGCAGGAGGTGGAGCTGCTCAAGTGTTCATTTTGTTGGCCTCTCCCATCTCCTAAAGCCTCTCCAACAAACTGCAGAAAGTTGAGAGACCGCAGATACATGCACCACACCTCCAAACGCAGCTGGAGACCAGAGATAAGGCTTAAACACCTCTCTTCTCTCCGAAAACTTGCACCCCCCAAGTGCCACCTAGTGTCTTCCCTACAGCAAGACAACACAAAAATACTAATCAGAGAAGGAAAGATCTCATGGTCTCTGCTGAATATAAAGCCGTCATGCCAAACAAGAAGTACACAGTGGACAATATGAGTACCTTAGGGTCTAAAGCTGCTCAGAAAGAAGATGGAAAATCTCAAAAAAGGATCTCATAGAACTAGAAATTTCTGAACTAAGTGACAGAATATAAAGTAGCCTTTCTAAAAGCTCTGAGAGTAATGAAAACATATTAGCAGAACACCATAGCTGTGGTGAGTGACCTAAGAAAGGAAATCTTTGAACAAAAGGAACAATTTAACATAGAAATTCAAAACATAAGAAAGAATGACATGGAAATTCAAGAGATAAATAATACAATAATAGAAGTGAGAAATGAAATAACTGCCATAGGAAACAGGCCAACCAGATGGAGAAAAGAATTAATGATATTGAAGATCGGAACATAGAAACATCTCAGAAAGACGAAGATAGGAAATGCAGAACCAAAAAAATTGAAAGAACTCTAAAAGAACTATCTGACTCCATGAGACAACACAACATCAAGCTAACAGGATTACAAGAAGGAGCAGAGTACTCTACAGAGAACATATTCAAACAAATAGTAGACAAGAACTTTTCAAACCTGTCGAAATATCTGGAACCCCAAATTCAAGAAGAAAATAGGTCCTCTATATACCTGGACCCTAGCAAATCTTCTCCAAGACACATGGTACTAAAGATGTCAAAAACTAAAGACAAAGAGACAATTCTCAAGGCAGCCAGGGAAAAAAGAACTATAATCTTTAGAGGGAAACCCATCAAGCTAGCACCTAGGCTTCTCAGAAGAAAATCTACATGCCAGGAGGGAGTGGAATCAAATATTCAAAACGTTAAAAGAGAGAAACTTCAAATCAAAAATAAATTATCCACCAAAATTATCCTTCAGATATGAAGGAGGAATAAAGACATTCTCAGACACACAGAAGCTGAAAGAATTTGCCAACACAAGGCCAGCACTTCAAGAAAACTGAAGGAGGCTCTTTGATCTGAAACAAAAAATGAGGACAAATGGAATACAGTTGAGGCAACATGAAAGAAACAAAAGTGGGAGTTCCCTGGTGGTGTAGTGCCTTAAGCCTTCAGCACTGGCACTGTCAACACTGCAGCCTGGGTTCGATTCCCAGCTAGAGAACTACCCACATACAAAAAAAAAAAAAAAGGAACGAAACAAAAGTAAAACAATAACAAAAAAGAATGGCCACAGGAAATCCTCACATGTCAATCATCTTTCTAAATGTTAATGGAATGAACTCACCAATAAAAAGACACAGAGTAGCAGACTGGATTAAAAAACAAAACCCATCCATATGCTGTCTCCAAGAGATACTCCTCAGCAATAAGGACAAACACAGACTCAAAGTGAAAGAATGAAAAACAATACTCCAAGCAAATGGTAACCAGAGAAAAGCAGGAGTTGCCATACTGATGTCTGATGAAATAAACTTCAGGTTAAAAAAGATAGCAAGAGACAAAAATGGACATTACAAGAAGATTTTACACTAATTAATATATATGCTCCCAAATGGGAAGCATCAAAATACACAAAGCAACTGCAAAAAGATCTGAAAGGAGAAACTGACAAAAGCACAGTCATTGTGGGAGACTTAAACGTTCCCTTAACAGCCATGGACAGATCATCCAAACAGAAAATGAATAAGGAAATATCAGCTCTAAAAACCACGTTACAGCAATTGGACAAATTGACATTTGCAGGACACTTCATTCAACAAAAAGAGACTATACCTTCTTTTCCAGTGCACATGGAACATTCTCAAGGATAGATCACTTATTGGGACACAAAAGTAGCCTCAGCAAATTCAAGATGATCAAAATCATACCAATTGTATTCTAAGACCACAAAACTTTGAAATTAGAGATCAACTGTAAAAGGAAAGCAGAAAAAACGCATATACATGGAGATGAAACTACATCTTATTTCAAAATGACTGGAGAAAACAAATAAAAGAAGAGTTTTAAAAATATATAGAAACTAATGACAATGAAAATAAAACATCAAAATTATGGGGACACAGCAAAAGTGGTAATAAGAGGGAAATTTATATCATTACAGACCTATCTTAAGAAACAAGAAAAATCACAAGTAAACACCTCAGCATCCCATCTTAAAGAACTAGGAAAAGAAGAGCAGACAAAAACCAAAGTCAACAGAAGAAAAGAAATAATAAAAATTAAAGCAGAGCTAAACCAATTACAAAACAGAAGGACAATAGAAAACAACAATATTACAAAGAGCTGGTTCGTTGAGAAAGTTAACAAAATTGACAAATCCCTGGCTAAACTAATCAAAGAATGAAAGGAAAGGACACAGATATTAAAAATTAGAAATCAAAGGGAAGAAATTACCACTGATACCACAGAAATACAAAAAAATTATAAAAAATACTATGAAGAGCTTTGTGCCACTAAATTTAAACAACCTATAAGAAATAGATAAGTTTGTAGAAATTTATAGCCTACCTAGACTGAACCAAGAACACTGGACAATCTAAATAGACCAATCAATAACAAAGAGATTGAAAAGACTATCCATAATCTCTCTAGAGGCAAAATCCCCAGATCAGATGGCCTCAGCAATGAGTTCTACCACGCATTAAAAGAATTAATGCCTATTCTCCTTGGGCTCTTCCAAAAAAATTGAAGAGTAAGAAATACTTCCTAACTTCCTAACTCATTCTATGAGGCCAATATTACCCTAATACCAAAGCCTGGTAAAACCAACACAAAAAACTAGAAACTATAGAGCATTATCTCTGATGAACTCAGATGCAAAAATCCTAAACAAAATATTAGCAAACAGAATACAACAAGGCATCAAAAAGACTATACACCACAGTCAAGTGGGAATTTTTCCCCGAATCACAAGAATGGTTCAACATATGAAAATCAATCAATGTGATACACCACATAAATAAAATAAAAGATACAGACCATATGATCATATCAATTGATGCAGAAAAAACATTTGACAAAATACAACATCCATTTATGATCAAAACACTGAATAAAATAGGTATAGAAGGAAAGTATCTCAACATAATAAAGGCCATATATGACAAACCCTCAGCCAACATCATACTGAATCGGGAAAAGCTGAAGCGTAGTCCCCTAAATCAGGAACAAGACAGGGATGCCCCCTGTCACCAGTTCTAGCCACAGCAATCAAGCAAGAGAAAGTAATAAAAGGTATCCAAATTGGGAAAGAAAATGTCAAATTGTCACTACTTACGGATGACATGATCCTTTATATAGAAAATTCCAATGATTCCACCAAGAAACTATTAGAAACAATAAATGAATACAGTTAAATAGCAGGATACAAAATAAATATACAAAAATCAACAGCATTCCAAATACAAACAACGAATCTTCAGAAAAATAAATGAGGAAGTCAATTTCTTTTGCTATCACAACAAAAAGAATGTAATACCTGGGAATTACCTTAACAAAGAACATGACAGACTTATACACAGAAAAGTATAAGACACTTTTGAAAGAAATTAAAACAGACACAAAAAAATGGAAAAATATTCCCTGTTCATGGATAGAAAGACGTAACATTGTTAAAATCGCCATTTTGCCCAAAGCAATCTACAGATTTAATGCAATGTCTATCAAAATCCCACAATCATAATTTCACAAAATATATAAAAGAATTATCAGATTTAATAAAGATCTTGAATTGTCAAAGCAGTACCACATAAAAAGAATAAGGCTGGTGGCATTACATTCCCTGACTTCAATTTATATTACTAAGCATCAATAGTCAAAACAGCTTGGTATTGACAGAAAAACAGAAACATAGACCAATGGAATAGAACTGAAAACCCAGAAATAAATCCACAAATTTATGGACAAATAATTTTTGATAAAGAAGCAAAAAGTATGCAATGGGGAAAAGACAGCCTCTTCAGTAGGTGGTGCTGGAAAGCTGGAAAAACATATTCAAAACAATGAATCTGAGCTGTAAACTCTCACAATGTACAAATAATAACTCAAAAATGGATTAAAGACCTTTACATAAAACCTGAAACAAACTGTATAGAAGAAAACATAGGTAATAAATTTATAGACCTAGGCTCAAGGAAGACTTCATGAACCTGACATCAAAGACAAGGGAAATAAAAGCAAAAATAAATGAGTGGGACTATATCAAACTAAAAAGCTTCTGCACAGCAAAAGAAACCATCAACAAGGCAAAGGGATAGACAACTGAATGGGAGAAAATATTTGCAAACAATGCATCTGATAAGGGTCTAATATCTAAAATATATAAAGAACTAAGACTTAACAACAATAAAAACAAACAACCCAATTAAAAAGTAGGCAGAAGAACTAAACAGACACTTCTCCCATGAAGAAAAACAAATGGTCAGCAGACATATTAAAAATTGCTCATCCTCATTAGCTATTAGGGAAATTCAAATGAAAACCACAATGAGACACCACCTCACACTTGTTAGAATAGCTATTATCAACAAGAGAAGGAATAACAAGTGCTCAAGAGGATGTGGAGAAAAAGGAACTCACACACTGCTGGTGGGTGACAACCTGGTACAACCACTGTGGAAGATGGTGTGGATTTTCCTCAGAAAATTGGAAATGGAGTTGCCATATGACCCAGCAATCCCCCTTCTGGGGACCTTCCCCCCAAATTTGAAAATCTTAGTCCACACACACTTATGTACCCCAATGTTCATTGCAGTGCTGTTCACAGTGGCCAAAACATGGAAACAACTAAAGTGCCCTGCGTAAGATGACTGGATAAAGAAGCTGTGGTACATATGCACAATGGAATATTACTCAGCTATAAGAAAAGATGAAATACTACCATTTACAACAAAATGGGTGGACCTAGAGATCATGGTAAGTGAAATAAGGCAGACAGAAAAGAACAAAAATTGTATGATATCACTCATATGTGGAATATAAAACTGAAAGCAACGAAGAAAAAACAAACAAAAGTCCATAGACACAGTCAATAGTTTAATGTTTATTTGGGGACAAGTAGGGAAGAGATGGGAGAAAGGTGAAGGGGTGGGTGAAGAGGGAGGGGGAGCTAAATATATGGTGATGAAAACAGAACTCACCTTGGTTGGTGACCTTATTATTCAACAAGTTGACAATGCACTGTAGAATTGTACACCTGAAAGCTATATAATTCTTGGTAACCACTGTCACCCCAATAAGTCTCACAATAAAAAATACTGTATTTTATACTTCAAAGTTGCTATGTGGGTAGAGCTTTTATGTTCTCACCATAATAACAACAACAAAATGGTAATCATGTAAGATAAAGGATGTGTCACCTAACCTTATTGTGGTAAACATATTGCAACATATATATGTATTAAATCTTCACAATGTTAAATGTCAAATCCATCCAAATTTTAAAATCATAACATCATACACCTTAAAATTACACAATGCTTTATATCATTTATGTCTTAACAGAACTGGAAATGTATTTGTCAACTGAGGGCCAATAATCTGACATCTACACTCATTAACTCCCTTTCTATACTCAATTATTTTAAAGCAGTTTAGACATGACATTTCAATCACAAATAATTCAGTATGTATCTCTAAAACAGAGTTTCCCAATCATGTATTTTTATTTTTTTATTTTTCGATTATGGTTGACATTCAATAATACCTTATATTAGTTCCAAGTGTACAGCATAGAGGTTAGATATTTGAATAAATTATGAAGTGATCCCCCCGATAAGTCTAGTACCCACCTGGCAACATACATACTTATTACACCATTGTTTATTATATTTCCTATGCTGTACTTTACATCCTCATTACTATTTTGTAACTACCAATTTGTACTTCTTTTTTTTTTCCAATTTGTACTTCATAATCCCTTCAACCTTTCCACTCAGACCCCAACTCCCCTTTCATCTGGCAACCACAAGTTTGTTCTCTGTGTGTATGAGTCTGTTTGTGTTTGTTTGTTCATTTATTTTGTTCTTTAGATTTCACATATAAGTGAAATCATATGGTGCTTGTCTTTCTCTGCCCAACTTATTTCACTCAGCATAATACCCTCTAGGTCCTTCCATGATGTCACAAATGTTAAGATTTCTTTTATGTCCAAGTAATATTCCATAGTATATATGTACCACTGCTTACTTATCATCTATTAATGAGCACTTAAGTTGCTTCCATATCTTGGCTATTGAAAACAATGCTGCAGTGAGCATGGGGTGCATATATCTTTTTGAATTAGTGTTTTGCATTTCTTTGAATAACTCCAGATGTGGAATTGCTGGGTCATAAGATATTTATATTTTTAATTTTTGGAGAAACCTCCATACAATTTCCCATAGTGGCTGCATCAATTTGCAATCCTACTAACAGGCCATGAGGGGTCTATTTTCTCCACATCCTCACTTGTGGTTTGATGATTTCTCATACCATTCTGACAGATATGAGGTGATATCTCATTGTAGTTTTAATTTGTATTTCTCTGATGAATAATGACCTTGAGCATTTTTTCACATATCTATTGGTCATCTGCATGTCCTCTTTGGAGAAATGTCTAGTCAGGTAATTTGGCCATTTCTAATTAGTTTGTTTGGGGTGTTTTTGGTGTTGAGTTGTATGAGTTTTTTATAAACTTTGGATATTAAGCCCTTATTGGATGTATCATTGATGAATATTTACTCCCATTCACTTGGTTGTCTTTTAGTTTTGATGATGGTTTTCTTTGCTGTGCCAACACTTTTTACTTTGATAGAGTCCAATTTATTTATTTATTTATTTATTTAGTTTCCCTTGCCCGAGCAGATAGATCAGAGAAAGAGTCATGTCAGAGAATTTACTGTCCATGTTTTCTTATAGGAGTTTTATGATTTGGGATCTATTTTTTAGTCTTTAATTCATTTTTACTTTATTCTCATAGGAAAATGGTCATTTCATTTCTTTGTGTTTATCTGTCTGGTTTTCCCAACACTGTTTTATTAAATAGACTGTCTTTACCCCATTGACTCATTTGTCATAAATTAATTGACCATATAGGTGTGGGTTTTCTTTTGGGCTCTCTATTCTTTTCCACTGATCTCTGTGTTTGTTTGTATGCCAGTACCATGCTGTTTTTATCACTATACCTTTGTAGTATAGTTTGGTATCCAGTAGCATGATACCTCTAACTCTATTCTTTTTTCTCAAGAAGTTGTGGCTATTCAGGGTCTTTTGTGGCTCCTTATAAATTTTATGATTATTTACACTAGTTTTGTGAAAAATGCCATTGGTATTTTTATGGGGCTTGTACTGAATCTGTACATTGCTTTGGGTAGTATGGATATTTTAACAATGCTAATTCTTCCTATCTGTAAGTATGGTATTTGTTTCCATTTTTTTCTTTTTCTTCTTTGTATCTTCTTCAATTTCTTTTAATGCCTTATTATTTTCTAGTACAGTTCTTTTATTACCATAGTTAAATTTATTCTGATGTATTTTTTGATGCAGTTGTAATGAGTTGTTTCCTTAATTTCTCTTTCTGATAGTTATTGGTACATAAAATGCAACCAATTTCTGAATATTAATTTTATTTCCTGCTACTTTACTGAACTCATTTATTAGTTCTAATAGATTTTTGGTGAAATCTCTAGGGTTCTCTCTCAATAGTATCTTGTCATCAGCAAATAATGAGTTTTACTTCTTCCCAATTTGGTCACCTGTTACTTATTTTTCTTGTCTGATTGCTGTGGCTAGGACTTACAATACTGTGTTAAATAAAAGTAGTGAAAGTGGACATATTTGTCTTGTTCCTGATCTTAAGGAAAATACTTTTAGCTTTTTCCTATTGAGTATGATGTTAGCTGTGCATTTGTCATATATGGCCTTTATTATGTTGAGGTATATTCCCACTTTGCTGAAAGTTTTTGTCATAAATGGATGCTGAACTTGGTTAAATGGTTGTTTCTACATCTATTGATATGATCATATGATTTTATCCTTTATTTTATGTGGTGTATCATGTTAATTTATTTGTAGATAATGAACCAAACTTGCATCCCAAGTATTCCAGTTGATCGTGGTGTATGATCTTCTTAATGTATGAATTTTGATTAGCTAATATTTTGTTGAAGATGTTTGCATTTGTGTTCATCAAGAACATTGGCCTATAATTTTCTTTTTTCTTCTTGTAAAATCTTTGTATGGTTTTGGAATCAGGATAATGGCCTTGTAAAATGAGCTTGAGAGCCTCTGCTCCTCTTGAATTTTGGGGAATAGTTTGAGAACAATAGGGGTTAATTCTTCTTAGAATGTTTGATAAAATTTGCCTGTTAAGCCATCTGGTCCAAGACTTCTTTGTTTGTCAGGAATTTTTGGATTGCAATTTGATTTCACTAGTATTAATTAGGCTGTTGAGATTTTCTGTTTCTTCTTTCTTCTGAGTCAGTCTTGGAGGATTGTATGTTTCTAGGAATTTATCCATTTCTTCCAGGTTGTCCAATTTGTTACTTGTACTTGCTTGGATTATGGTATTTTCTTTTAATCCTTTGTATTTCTGTGGTGTAAGTTAGCACTTCTCTCATTTCTGATTTTATTTATTTGGGTCCTTTCTTTTTCTTGATGAATATGGTTAAATGTTTATCAGTTTTGTTTATCTTTTGAAAAAAACAACTGCTGATTTCATTGATCTTTTGTCCTTAGAGTTTCCCACAGTCTGGATTTAGCTAAGTGCATTTTTGTGCTTTTACTTAACATGTTCCTCTGGCACCAGCATTTTTAATAATTGGTGGATATAGAAATTTGACCAGATATATGTTTGAGTTTTTGGTAAAAATATTTCATAGGCAATGTTGAACACTCATCAATTATAACATTATAGAGAAAGGGAGAACTGACATTCATTATCTACTGATGTGATGCAAAAAGAAGTTCACAAGTACAATGCACCACCTATGATATATTCTTGCCAAAAATACAAAATGAATCTGAATCCAATCACATATCAGATTAAAATACAAGTTTACAGGATATACAAGGGATTACAAACACATTAAATAACATCACAAGACATTATCAGCCAAATTCACAACATAGAAAACTCTAAAGGACAAATAATCCAGCTTTTTTCACATAAATAAACAGAAAATAAATACAGAATAGCAGAATGTCATAGACCACATGTGATATATCACCAAATTGTAACACTGTACACATTAATGTTCCACAACCTATAAAAAATGTTGATTGAACTTCTAGAAAATCTGAACATATTCTGAATATAAGATGATATTATAATTATTTTGTGGTATGATATTGTGGTTACTTTTCTTTAAGATTCCTTCTAGAGATATATGCTGAGGTAATTACGAATGAAATAATATCTAAATTTTTATTTTAAATAGGCCAGTGGGGAAGGGGAAGTGTAAAAAAAAAAAGATATTGACCAAATGTTGCTAATTGTTGAAGCTGAGTAATGGTTACTTGGGGATCATTATAGCATTCCCTCTTCTTCTGCGTGCCTTTGAAAATTTCCATGATAAAAATATTTTTAAAAAATCAAGTCCTCCCGGCTATAATGATGCATTGGAAAGCATCAAAAACTATTTAGGAGGCTCCTGCAGTAGTCCCTGTGAAAGGTGAAAGTGACATGCACTAAAGAGCACAGTGGAAACAGAAAAAAAGAATTCAATAGATATTCAGCAGGTAGAATGGATGGGGCTTGGTAATATATTGAATGGGCAAAGTGAGAGAGGAAACCAAAAACGAGGCTCAGATTCCTGGTGGGAACCTGCAGCTGGCACCAAGGAAAAGGTCGGAGGAGGGCTGGGGTTTGAGATACTTGTGGGAACTAGCATAGAGATAGCAGCTGAAGGCAAGGGAGTGAAAAAAAGACCCAGGATGAGAGAAAGCCAAGTGAGAAGGAAAGGGTGTCTGGGACAGAGCATGGAGGAACCCCAGAGGCCTAGCTGTTCACTGTACAGGAGCCCATTCTCTATGGTATATCTGTGCTGAGATGTGCACATGCGTGGAAGAGGAAGATGAGCCGCAGCAGGCAGGGACGGGGACAACTGGGTATGTGTGAGAAAGATGTGCCGGGCTGAGTGTGTATGTAGGAGGAGACTGTGGATCGCAACTCGATCCTCCCTTTCTGGTCAACTTGTCCCTCTCTCCATTCCTGATGTCCAGAGGCAGGTCGCGGATAGGCTGACCCTCTCTGGACAGCTCAGAAGACTTCTCCACCACCCAAAGCTGATTCTCACCTTCAGATCCTCACACAGGTCGCCATAGTTGATCTCGATGAGGGCCTCTTGTGCATAGATAGTGGAAGTTCGCTGGGAACCACTCACTGAATCCTCCCCCTGGGAGCTACCCTACCATGGTGAGAGGGAGTGGAATGGAGCAGTCTAGCCATGAGAGGGTCCCTCTACAGCAGGCTGGGGGCTTCTTTGCAGCTTTCAATGACTGAGAAAGCCCCTTGCTAGAAAGCACTTAAGGGCAGAAGGACAGCAACTTTGAAGGCAGAAAGACCAGAGCTCAAAAGTGGGCTCTATCACTACCTAAGTGGGATCCAGGGCAAGTCATGCTATGGAATCAGAGTTCCCATATCTGTAACAGTGGGACAATGCCTGCTTGGCAGTTGTGGTTTGGATTAGGAGGAGTAGTTATGTCACATGCTACCATGAGGCCTGGCACATTTCTGGTGTTCAAAATATTTTGATGAATCAGACTGAAATAGTATTTGGGGAGGAGGGAGAAAGAAAGACATGTGGGACTGAGAAACATGTCCAGGCCCAAGAAAAGATCTATGCAAATTTCCTCAGTTAACATTCTCCACCCCTGGCTACCAACCTTCACATCCAGTGGATAAAATGGTTTTTCTATTGGCTAGTGTCCCACCCTTTCCTGTAACTAAGTTTTGTCAACTCTGCATTGCTGATGTCCCTTACCCAACTCTCTCCTGGCCAACCTCCCTCACTTCAACTAAGCTATCACTCCTCAGGTCCTCCAGCTTCTGTCTTCTTTGCTTTTGGCTGTCCCTCAATTCCTGCTCCTACCAATATCCATCACCTGCCCGAGTTAACTGAACACAAGTCTCTAAGGTTAATGAATGGTTTTGTCTTTTCTTGCTACCTCCCTCACCATCTACTGACATACAGCATAATGGATGATAGTGAAAACAATAATATAAACAGAGGCACTTTACTATGGAGCTGGAGCTGCCTACCATGCCAGATAAACTGCCTTGCATGTCTCAAGTCTCAAGGCTTTGTACTGTTAAAACAGAGCACATTGACCTTTGAACTGGGCCTAATCAACCTTGTTTCCTAAAAAACTGTCTATAAAGAAACATGATGATGATTGGACTGAAAATTAAAAACAATGTTTAGAACTAATGTCATTATGCTGTTATCTGCATCAATAGAAATACCTTCCTTCTAGTGATATAATAGTTCTTCCTTTTCTCATAAATTAGAACATTATTTGGGCTTCTGCCTGAACTAATGATTCCCAAATATCTATTCTTATTTGTCTCAAATAAATGCTTGTTTGCTTCTCACTTTGAAATGCCTTTTTATTTTTAAGTTAAAAATATTAACCAGAAAGAAGTGAATGTTATGATTGGTGGTCTGAAAAACAACCAGTGATAGAGGGTGAAAATGGCTAGGGAGGGCTGGTGGGCAAGAGTATGTTGGGCAGAGGTGGTAAGAGACATAAAAAGGGATACAGGGGATATAAGTAAGGCAGGGTGAGACTATGAGGTAAGGTGAGGTAAAAAACTAATAGCTTTGGCATGAGAGAGAAGTTGAATTGAGGGGGTGGTAGAGCTGTATGGCAGTAGATGGTGAGGAAATTTGTCAAATGATTTTTCTGTGTCTTGGTAAATTACATTGATATGATCATGCAATTTTTGTCCCATTTATTCTACTAGTACAGTTGATTTTTGTGTCTTACATCAACCTTAAATTCTTGGAATAAATCCCAACTGGTTATGGTGTATAATCCTTTTTATATGTTACTGGATTTGGTTTGCTAGTATTCTATTGAGAATTTTCACATCTATATTCATGAAGGATATAGCTCTGTACTTTCTTTCCTGTGATGCTTTTGTATCAAGGTATCAAGGCATACAGGCATCATAGAGTTAGCAGATATTTCCTTTTTTGGTAGTTTGAATTTGTGAAGAATTGATATTATTTATTTTAAAAATATTTTATGGAATTAATCATTGAAGCTCTGTGGGTTCAGGCTTGCCTTTGTTGAAGATTTCAAATTATCAATTCAATATCTTCACCTGTTATAGGTCTAGTCAAATTTTCTATTTCTTTTTGAGTTTGCTTCAGTAATTTGTGTCTTTCTAATGGTTTGTTCTTTTCACATGAGTTGTCTATTGTATTGGCATAAATTTGTTCATGGTATGTCCTTATAACTCTTGTGGTTCCTGAGTGGTCTGTAGTGATATTCTTTATTTCACTCTTGATTTGTTAATTTGTTTTTTCCCTTTTTTCTTGGTCAGTATATAGTCAATTTTATTGATATATTTAAAGAACTAACTTAACATTTTACTTATTTTCTCTGTTTTCTATTTAATTATTTTTTAATTCATTTTAATTGTTAGACTTATTGGGGTGACATCTGTTAGCAAGGATTACATAGGTTTCAGGCATACAATTCTACAGTACATTGTCACTAGTTGTATAATAATTTCACCACCTAATGTGACTTCTCTTTCCATCACCTTATATTTAGCTTCCCATCTCTCCTCTCCCACCCCCTCCCCTTCCTCCCCTCCTGAACCCACTCATCTCCAAATAAACATTAAACTATTGATTGTGTCCATGGGTTATTTGTTTGTTTGTTCATTTCTTTTTTCTTTGTTGCTTTCAGTTTTATATTCTGCAGATGAGTGATGTCATACAGTTCTTTGTTTTTTCTGTCTGGCTTATTTCACTAAGAATGATGATCTCCATGTCCATCCATTTTGTTGCAAATGGCAATATTTCATCTTTTCTTATAACTGAGTAGTATTTCATTGTGTATATGTACCACAGCTTCTTAATCCAGTCATCTGTCACAGAGCACTTTGGTTGTTTCCATGTTTTGGCCAATGTGAACAGCGCTGCAATGAACATTGGGGTACATAAGTCTTCATGGACAAAGGTTTTCAAGTTTGGGGGATAGATCATAAATTTCCCTCTTATCACTGCTTTCGCTGTGTACCAATAATTCTGATACATTGTATTTTCATTCTCATTAGTTTCTATATATTTTTTAATCTCATCTTTTATTTGTTATTTTATCCAGTCCTTTTTAAATGAGCTGTTGTTTAATCTCCATGTATATGTGTTTTTTTCTGCTTTCCTTTTACGGTTGATCTCCAATTTCAAAGCTTTGTGGTCTGAGAATACACTTTGGTATGATTTCAATCTTCTTGAATTTGCTGAGGCTACTTTTGTGTCCCAGCATGTGGTCTATCCTTGAGAATGCTCCAGGTGCACTAGAAAAGAAGAAATAGTCACTTTTTGCTGGATGAAGTGTTCTATAAATGTCGATGATGTCCAATTGCTGTAATGTGTCATTTAGAGCTGATTTTTCCCTATTTATTTTCTATTTGGATGATCTGTCCATGGCTGTTAGTAGGGTGTTTAAGTCTCCCACAATGATTGTGTATTCATCACTTTCTCCTTTCAAATCTGTTAGTAGTTTCTTTGTGTATTTTGGTGCATCCTGGTTGGAGAATATATATTAGTGTCAAGTCTTCTTGTTGTTGTATTGTGCCTTTTATCATTATGTAATGTCCATCCTTGTCTTTTACTATCTTTTTTAACCTGAAGTTTATTTCATTAGATATCAGTATGGCAACTCCTGCTTTTCTCTGGTTACCATTTGCTTGGAGTATTGTTTCCCATCCTTTCACTCTGAGTCTGTGTTTGTCCTTGTGGCTGAGGTGTGTTTCTTGGAGACAGCATATGGATGGGTTCTGTTTTTAAATCCAGTCTGCTACTCTATGTCTTTTTATTGGTGAGTTCATTCCGTTAACATTTAGAGTGATGATCAATATGTGACGATTTCCTCTGGCCATTACTTATTTCTTTCTTTGTTTTTGTTTTATTTTTGTTTCTTTCTAGTTGCCCCAACTTTGTTCCATTTTTCCTGATGTTTTGTTTCAGGTCGAAGAGCCTCCTTCAGTATTTCTTGGAGTGCTGGCCTTGTGCTGGCAAATTCCCTCAACTTCTGTGTGTCTGAGAAGGTCTTTATTCCACCTTCATATCTCAAAGGTAATTTTGATGGATAATTTATTTTTGGCTGTAAGTTCCTCTCTTTCAAATTTTTGAATATTGGATTCCACTCCCTCCTGGCTTGCAGAGTTTCTGCTGAGAAATCTGATGCCAGCCTGGCTGCCTTGAGAATTGTCTCTTTGTCTTTTGTTTTGGACATCTTTAGTACCATGTGTCTTGGAGAAGATCTGTTAGGGTCCACGTATCTAGGGGACCTGTTTTCCTCTTGAACTTGGGGTTCCAGATCATTCCATAGGTTTGGAAAGTTCTCATCTACTATTTGTTTGAGTATGCTCTCTGTAGATTGCTCTGCCCCTTCTTCTATTCCTATTATCCTGATGTTGTTTTGTCTCATGGAGTCAGATAGTTCTTGCAGAGTTCTTTCAATCCTTTTGGTTCTATATTCCCTCTCTTCCTCTTTCTGAGCTGTTTCCATGTTCTGATCTTTGATATCACTAATTCTTTCCTCCTTCTGGTTGGCCCTGTTTCCTATGGCAGTTATTTTGTTTCTCACTTCTTTTATTGTATTATTTATCTCTCACATTTCCATCTCAATCTTTCTTATGTTTTGAATTTCTTTGTTAAATTGTTCCTTTTGTTCATGGAGTTCCTTTTTTATGTCATTCATCTCCTTTTTTATGTTGTTTATCTCAGCCATGGTGCTCTGCCAGTATGTTTTCATTTCTCTCAAAGCCTTTAGAATGGCTACTTTAAATTCTCTGTCACTTAGTTCAGAAACTTCTAGGTCTAAGAAGGTGTCTTGATGAATTTCCTGATTTTTCTGAGGAGTTTTAGTTTTTAAGGAATTCATCCTCTCTGCTGGGTTCTTCCTCTTTGACATGAGGGTGTTATGTTCTGTAGTAGTACCCAGAAGCCCAGATTGGTATTTTTGTGGTGTCTTGTTTTAGGGCAGACACGAGGTGGCACTGGTGGGGCAAATTTTGGGTGAGAGACGGGTTGTTTATTTCTTATTTCTGGTCTCCTGTTACATTTGGAGGCGGTGCACATCTATCATGGTCCCTCCGCTTCCTGCACTTAGTTGGTTGGGAAGGCTGTAGGAAAGGGGAGAAGCCAACAAAAGGCACACTGGGGCAGCTCCACCTTCTGCCCTATGCTGGGGAAGCTGGGTGAGGCAGGATGAGGCTGCTTCTGCTGGCTGGGGCGAATGCTATCAAATCCACCTTTCTTCCCGGGCCTGCTTCCGCGGCCAAATGTTGGGGCAGAGTCTGTGGGCTCACAATGCTTTTAGGACCCAGGGGTGTGTGAGCAGGTGCGCACACAAGTCCGAAGCTGTGGGTCTGACCCCGTGGAAGGAAGGGAGCCGGTGTGCCTCCGCAGCGGGTGGTAATGGGAACCACAGCCCCACGCAAGAGCCGCGCGCACCTCACCGGCAACTGGCCTGCCTCCACAGGCCGGAACGGAAGCCGCAGCCCTGCGCAGGGGCTGTGCGCTGTCCGCGTGGCAGCCAGCTCACCCCCACAGGGGGCCATGACCAGGAACCACGGGCTGCGATCAGGAACTGCAGCCCTGCGCAGGGGTCATGCATGCCTGCGCTGTGGGTCCCAAGGTAGTCTAGAACCAAGATGTCGCCTCTGCAGTTCAGAGTCCTTGCTCAGCCCTGCTACCACTCAAAAGTTCCAGAGTCTGGCTCCCAAGCTCTGTCCCCACCTCGCTGCTCCAAATTCCAGCTCCCCAGCCCAGCTCCGCAGTGACTCCCACTGTTCTGCCACTTTGCTAAGGCTTTTCCTCTTGTTGCCTCTTGGCCTCTCCCCACTCCCATGCACTTCACTGCTCCTGGATGGTCAGCTGCGATTGGGTCCTGTTGCGATCCGTCTTTGTTCCCTCCCCTCTCTCCCACTCGCTCCCTTCTCTCTAACCTCAGGTGTTTACTTGCGATGCGTGGATTTCTCAGCTGCCATTTTTGTCACTCAGAGTCCTCTTTCTTGGCTCCTGGGTGGCTGTTCAATTGTGTTTTCTGGGAGAGGCTTTAGGGACCTCCTCTCCAGTCACCATTTTGCCCTCCAACTCTATTTAATTAATTTTTGTTCTTAATTATTTCCTTCCTTCTGCTTGTTTTGGGTTTAGTTTGCTCATCTTTTTATAGTTTCTTTTTAAAAATTAATTTTATTTTTTCACCATTTTTAATAGACTTCATTTTTCAGAGCTGTTTTAGGTTTACAGAAAAATTGGGGGGAAAGTCCAGAGTTCCCATATACCCGGCTCACCCATGGCTCCCCTATTATTAAGCTCTTGCATTAGTTGCATTACATTTGCTAAACTGATGAGCCATTTTATTTATTTTTTAAAACTGTGGTAAAATACATACAACATAAAAATTTCCATCTTAATCATTTTAAAGTGTACAGTTCAGAGTTGTTAAGTATTTTCACATTATTGTTCAATCAATCTCCAGAACATTTTCATCTTGCAAAACTGATACTCTGTACACATTAAACAATAACTCTTCATTTCCCCCTGCCTCCAGTCCTGGGCACCCACCATTCTAATTCCTGTTTCTCTGAATTTCACTATTCCAGATATCTTCTTTTTTGTTGTTGTTGGTGGTGGGGCATTCCCTGGCTGGGAATCGAACCCAGGCTGTGGCATTGAGAGCGCTGAAGCCTAGCGACTACACTACCAGGAAACCCCTCCCAGATACCTTATATAAATGGAATCATAATGCATTTGTCTTTTGTAACAGCTTAATGTCCCTTAAAATGTCTTCTAGTTTGTTAAGGAATAAGCTTAGGTTTTTGATTTAAGACAATGCACTTACTTTTGCCCAGTCACCAGTTTAGCTATGGATATATTTATATGTTAAAAAAAAGTTCTAGAAATGTCACAAATGGATTGTTCTGAAACTGTGTGTAATGACTGGTAGAAGAACAGTTTGGGGGAAGGGTTCATAGCCATGTCCTCACCAACCATCATTCGCTAATGTGATCTAATTTTGAAATGTCTCCATTAATGTTGATTCAAACTTAACATTTATTGTTCCATAAATAACATTTTGCATTTTTTAACTTTGTTTTTGTATTGTTTTGTTTTGTATTTTGCCCTTACTGATTATTTTCCATGTACGCATAAACAGTCTAGCACATACCCCTGGGGATACACTTGGGAAACAATGGCCTAGAAGATGGTCTATCCTGGGAAATATTCAATCAGTGCTGGAAAAGGATGTGTATTCTGCAGATGTTGGATAGAGCATTCTATAGATGTCAATTATGTCTAGTTGGTTGGTAGTGTTATTCATGTCTTTTATATCTCTGTTGGTTTTTATGTCCAGTTGTTGTATCCATTATTAAGAGTTTCTTTTTCCTTCAATTCTGTCAGATTTTGCTTAATGTATTTTAGACCCTGTTGTTAGGTGTATATGTTTTTAATTGTTATATCTCCTGATGAATTGACTCTTTCATCATCAGAAAATGTCCCTTTTTATCTCTAGCAACATTTTTGTGGTCTTAAAGTATAGCCATTTCAACATTCCATGGTTACTATTAGAATGATATATTGTTTTCCATCATTTTATTTTTTATCTGTACCATATGTTTTTTTCACTTTTTTATTGTTAAACTTATTGGGATGATCTTTAGATAGTTGCAAATTCACATTGCATTTGTAAGAAATAATAAAGAGATATTCTGTATAACTTTCACCCAGTTTCTCCCAATGGTAACATTTTGCATAATTATAGCACCATGCCACAATCAGGAAATTTACATAGATACAATTCTTCAACACTTTTCAGATTTCACCAGGTTTATATACACTCATTTGTGTGTGTGTTTAGTTCTATGCAATTTTATCACATATGTAGGTTCTTATATCCACCACAATTAAGATACTGAACAGGTCTATCACCTCAAGTTTCCTTTGTGTTGCCCTTTTATAAGTACACTCTCTTCCCTCTCCCACCTGCCTTCCTCAGTCCCTAACCCATGGTAACCACTAACCTGCTTCCCATTTCCAAACTTTTATCATTTCAAAAGTGCTGTGAAATGGAGTCACACGATATGCAGTCTTTCTGGATTGGATTTTTATATTCAGCATCATTTGCTGGTGATTAATCCATGCTGTTGCACATACCAATAGCTTGTTTCTATTTATTCCTGAGTAGTATTCCATAATATGGATGTACTAATTTGTTTAACCATTCAACTGTTGAAGGACATCTTGGCTATTTTCAGTTTGGGGCTA
Source organism: Lyroderma lyra (assembly GCA_004026885.1). Classification (NCBI taxonomy): domain Eukaryota; kingdom Metazoa; phylum Chordata; class Mammalia; order Chiroptera; family Megadermatidae; genus Lyroderma; species Lyroderma lyra. The sequence goes on along the minus strand of PVJL010007895.1, from coordinate 33,293 downwards.
TTATGAAAAAAGTTAGTATAGACATTCATGTACAGATTTTTATGTGAACATAAATTCTTATTTTTGTAGGATAAATGCCTATGAGTACAGTTTCTGGGTTATATGCTAAGAATATGTTTAGTTTCTTAAGAATTTGCCATATTCTTTTGAGTAGCTTACCATTTTATATTCCCACCAGCATTGTTTGAGTAATACAGTTTCTCCATATCCTTTTCAGCATTTGATGTTACCACTATACTTTTTTTATTTTAGCCATTCTGATAGGTGTGTAGTAATATTTTCTTGTGCTTATAATTTGTACTTTCCAAGTGACTAATTAATTGGAAGGTCTTTTCATGTACTTATTTCCACCTGCATATTGTCTTCATTGAAATGTCTGTTCATGCCTATTACCCTTTTTCTAAGTGGATTGTTTGTTTTTACTGTTGAATTTTGAGAATCCTTTATATATTCTAGCTATAAGTCCATAGTTGAATATGTGGTTTACAAATATTTTCTACCAGTTTGTAATTTGTTTTTTTTTTTTTTTTGTCTCCTTCATAAGATCTTTTGCAGAGAATATGTTTGTGGATTTTGATGAAGTCCAATTTACCAATTGTTTATTTGTTTATGGACTGTGGTATTGGTGTCAAGTTGAAGAACTCTTTACCTAGTCCTAGGTCAAGCTTGTCCAAACCACAGCCTGTGGCTGCATGCAGCCCAGAACAAAATTGAATGCTGCCCAACACAAATTTGCAAACTTTCTTAAAACATGAGATTTTTTTGTGACATATTTTTTATCTCATCAGCTATTGTTAGTATTATTGTATTTTATGTGTGGCCTAAAACAGTTCTTCTTCCAATGTGGCCAAGGGAAGCCATAAGATTGGACACCCCTGTCTTAGGTCCTGAAGAATTTCTCCTATTTTTTTCTAAAACTTTTATAGTTTTATTATTTATATTTAAGTTCATCAGCCATTAGAAAGATAATAAGAGAGGAGTACAAACAACTTTACAGTCTTAAAAATTGGGTAACTTAGAAAAAATGGACAAATTACTTAAAAATTACCAATTCCCCAACCACGATGAAATAGTCAATTTGAATAGTCTTTTAACCATTAATGAGAATGCATTCATAATTTAAAACTCCTCCCAAAAGAAATATCTAGCCCCAAATGGTTTCACTGAGGAATGCTATTGTTTCTTTAAACTGATATGTATCTTTAAATCTAAAGTGTGTCTATTGTATATAACATATATCTGAATCTTTCTTTAAAATATCCAATCTGAAAATCTCTAATTGGAGTGTTTAATTTATTTACATTAATGTTATTATTGATATAGTTCAAGTTACAGCTGCCATTTGCTATTAGTTTTACATATGTATGTCTCTTGTCTTTTTGGTCCTCTGTATTTACTATTTTCTTTTGTGTTAAATAGTCATTTTTTGGGTCCCTGGTGGTGTAGTGTCCTGGGTTTGATTCCCAGCCGGGGAACCACCAAAAAAAAAAAAGTAATTTTCTACTGTATTATTTTAGTTCCTTTCTTCTTCTTCTTCTTTTTTTTTTACTATATTTTTTAGTTATTTTCTCAGTAGTTGCTCTGGGAATTACAATATACATCTTAATTTATCACAATTTACTTCAGATTAATACTAACTTAATTCTAAAAAAATATAAAAACTTTGTTCTAGTGTATCTCTATTTCCTTCCCCCTCTTTTTCTTTTCTTTCTTTTTTTTTTTTTTTTGCTATTTTGTTATATATGCTACATTTTAGAAAATAACCAAGGAAAAGACTGTTATCTCTTTTCCAAAACTCCCTTAGCTATGTTTGAGAGCATCCTTGCTTTCTGAGAACAGCAAAATATTCCATCTTACTTTCTTCCTGCCCCAAGACCAATTCCAGTAACTACACAGAAGGATTGTAAGTCCTTCAAGCAAAAAAGAATTCAGGGATTCAAATTCATATAATGTAGTGGCCACTACACATGACAAGTAGTTTTAGGCAGAATACCATGAATGGTTATGCAACTGCATCAGAGATATAGCATGAGGAGCCCTATGAGTTTTCAGTTCAAGTGAGTTCTAATATAGAGTATCCTTTTTAAATATCCTGCTTCATTATGTGGGATGTTTGAGTTCTGGCAGAGAGAGATATTTTCCTACCAATTTGGGGATTTTATTCTATAGTGTCACACCAAAACATGTGCTTCAATATTGTCCAGAGCTTTTGATAGACTCCACATATATCATAAGGCAGAAATCATGGCATTTCATTTTTGGCTCTGAGAGGAAAAATCACAAGCAAACATAAATGTCTAAGTAGAGTATTTGTGCATGTTGTGTAAAAATTGTGCATTCTGTATTATTTTGTTCTGATTTCTTGTTCATGTTTTACTTCAACCTCATTTCAAGCATTCTAAAACTGACTCCAAAGTATACACATTCATCTTCCCTATCCAAGCATCATCATTAAGTACAGCATAGCAGTCAGGAGAGGGAAAAAATATATATGTGGGCTGTTCAGAAAGTATTCAGCCATGTAATATGAAAAACAGAGTCATTTTTATGGCTGGGTTTTTCCCAGTGTGTGTGTGTGTGTGTGTGTGTGTGTGTGTGTGTGTGTGTGTTTGTGTGTGTAGGCTAGAATCTAGATGTTGGTCAATACCATTACAAATACCATACAGAACACAGGTATTTGAATCTGCTTTTATATTAACCATTTACTTTATTTTTTATTTTTTATCTTAGTTTCAAAGTTGATGTTTTTCTCTTTTGTTTAAAACTTAATAGATTTTTTAAAAGTCTCCATGTAAAGACTCCTCTTTGACAATTCTACTTCACTATATGTAACATTTTAAATATCAACCATTCTCTCACTTTTTAGGGCTGATCCCACTCCCCTTAGGTTCTTGGTGAGGAGTTGAGTCTTACTTTGTTGTTAGGGCACAGAGTTAAAATTGATTTGTTTCTTTAAAGTTTTAAGGACAAAAAAAACAGGTCACATACAGAAAACACTATTATATCCAGCAAATTTTACTTAAACTTTTTTAGAAAATAATTATGCAACAGTGAAATAAGTTTAAAAATGTATGTGGGACACTACTGATTTTCTGACTATTTATTCATTCACTCAGAACATATTTACTGAATGTGGTTCCAGGAATTGAGAGCATTCATGGTAGACAAAACAAAGTCCTTCCTCTGTAGAGCTAACATTCTAGGGGGTGGGAAAAACAATGAACAAATATACAAAGAAATATCTAACATAATGTAAGGCAATGCTCAATGATAAAAAGAATAATATAGCAGGAACAAGAGCCAAAAGAGAGTGACAATCTAGGCTGTTTCAACAATGGCCCAGGATAATGATTATGGGAATCTGAACTAAGGTGGTAGTTGAAGAGGTAGCAGAAGGTAGAACTGACAGGAATTGCTGAGTGATTAGTTGGAGTTTGGAGGAGGGAATGGGTTTGAGAGTTTTGTTTTTGACATGCTAAGTTAGAGATACCACCTGTTAGGCATTCAAGTAGAGATTTCATGGCAACAGTAGAGTATAAAAGGCTGAAATTCAGAAACAGTTAAGCATAGAGATATAAATTTTTGAGATATAAGCACAGATGGCTTTTAAGCCATGAGACTGGATAAAATGACAAAGGAAAAGATTGTAGACAGAGCAGAGACTCAAAAAATAAGCCTTGAGGCACTGGAATGCTTAGAGGTTGAAGAGATGAGAAAGAACAGGAAGACCAAAATGGAGGTAGAATAAAAACCACAAAATATGGTGCTCTGGAAGTCAAGTGAAGAATGTGTTCCAAGAATAATAGAATGAACAACTATGTCAAATGCCACTAAGATATTGAGTAAAATGAGGACTCAGAATTTACCATTGTTTTGGAATTGTGGAAGTCATCAGCGACAATGACAAGAGTGGTTCAAAGAGTAGTGGAGAAAAGAGATTAATCACAGTAGGTTGTAGAGACAAGGTGAAATGAAGTAAAGCCCATAAGTATAAACAAGTTCATCTAGGAGATGTGTTCTGAGAGAAATCAGAAAAAAGAGCAAAGGAAATCATCCCTATTCCAAGTGTTTTTCATTCCCCATACTTCTGCTTTGTGGCATATACACCAAACAAAGCTTCAAAATATGTGAAGTAAACATTGATAGAACTGAAAAGAGAAATAGAAAAATCTATAATTGTAGTTGGAGACTTTAATAGACCTCTCCCAACAATTAATAGAACAACTGGAAAAAATTTCAGGAGTGATATATGATTCAATAATACCATCAACCAACAAGATTTTAGGCACTCTGCCCAACAAGAGTAGGATACACATTATTTTTAAGCACCCAGAAAAACTATATGAAGAAAGAGCATACAATAATTCTCAACAGACTAAGTGCCAACCAGAACAAAACACAATCGTGTGCAACCTCAGCACAAAGAGCAACAGTGAACTGCACTGCCCCCACCACTAGACATAAACTGTGAACACAGAACCTGGCTGCTTTCCCTTGCTCTCCCCCAAACTACCATTACCCTGTGCTGCAAGCAAGCTCTACACTCTCCCCAACAAAACTTGCCCTCATGGGAAACAGCAAGGGGGCTCAGGGAAACTATATAGCAAAGGCACAGAAGCCTCTGCTTGCACCAATCTCAGAGGCAGAGAATATCATAACCCACCACACTTTCCAAATGAGGAGGTGCATTGAAACCAAGGAAAATGAGTCAAAGTGGAAGAACCCAGCCCCTAGAAAAGCTCATTGAGTGAGAAAATCGAACAATTAAGAGAAAATATTGTAAGATACTGCAGTGATACCAACTGGGAAGTAAATGAAAGACCTCTCCATATCTGACAGGAAAAAATTCCTTATGCTCAGGAAAAGAAACACATCAACTACAATGAGTTCCCTTGGAAACAAAGCATCTCAGAAGGAAAAATGAAAAATCTCTGGAAAAGGAACTTTAAAATTTGGAAATATATGATCTAAGTGACACAGAATTCAAGACTGCAGTCCTAAAAATATACAAACAGCTCAAGGAATGCTGACAGAGTACTGACACCAAGATAAATGATCTCAGAAAGGAAATCTGTGAACAAAAAGAATACTTTAACAAATAAATTGAAACTATAAAAAAGAGTCAAATAGAAATTCTGGAGACAAACAATACAATAAAAGAAATAAAGGATGAACTAACTTGCATAGGAAGCAGGGTTGACCAGATGGAAGAAATAATAAGTGACATTGAAGATAGAAACACAGAGATTGAACAGAAGAAAGAAGAGAGAGATTTGAGAATTCAAAAATAAAAAAATAAAAGATCTCCACAAGAACTATCTGACTCCATTAAAAAGAGCAACATTAGAATAATAGAAATAAAGAAGAAACAGAACAAAATTCTAATGACAGCTTTACCAAACAAGTAATAACAAGAACTTTCCAAACTAATGGGAAGAACTGAAACTCCGAACTCAAGAAGAAAACAAGACCACTAGCTACATGAACCCAGCAGATCATCTCCAAGGCACACTATACTGAAGATGTCAAAAATTAAAAGCAAAGAGAATTCTCAAAGCAGTCATGAAGAATAAAAAGTTATAACCTTTAAAGGAAAGCCCATCAGGCTGTCATCAGTCTTCTCAGCAGAAACTCTTCAAGACAGGAAAGAGTGAAATCATATATTCAAAATATTAAAAAAGAGAAACTATCAGCCAAGAATAACCTATCCAGTAACATTATTCTTTATATATAATGGAGGAATGAAGACCTTCTGAGACATAGAGTAGCGGAGGGAATTCTCCAACCCAAGACCACCTCTCCAGGAAATACTAAAGGAGGATATTTGACTTAAAACACAAAGTCAAAATACATGGTAAAAAGTTGGGACAACAAAAACATAAAAAAGAAGAAGTAACTGTTTAAATTCTCAAAAGATAGTAGAAATTAATAGTATGCTTCAGAAAAGGAGCCACTACATATAAGAAACTTTCCTTTTCATAAATTTTCAAAGCAACATCTTAAAGATCTAAAAGGTGAAACTGACAAAAACACAATTATAGTAGGGGACTTAAACACCTCCTTGACAGCCATGGACAATCATCATAAATAAATAAATAAATGAATAAAAGCTCTAAAGAATATACTGCAAAAATTAGACATAATTAACATTTACAGTACAACACAAGACTATACATTCTATTCTAGTGCACACAAAACATTCTCAAAAATAAACTATATGCTGGTACACAAAAGTAGCCTCAGCAAATTCACAAAGACTTGAATCATATAAAGCATATTCTCAGATCACAAAGTCTTGAAATTGGAGATCAACTGCAAAAACAAAGCAGAAAAAAACACATATGCATAAAGATTAAACATGTTAATGACAAATGACTGGATCAAAGAAGAAATAAAAGAAGAGAGTAAAAAACACATAGAAACTAATAATGATTAAAATGCAATGTATTAAATTTATTGGAACACAGCAAAAGAAGTAATGAAGATGTAAATTTATATCATTACAGGCCTATGTCAAGAAACAAACAAGTGAAAGAAAAAACACAAGTAAACAACTTAACATCCCACCTTAAAGCACTAGAAAAAGAACAAAAATAGCCAAAAGTCAGCAGAAGGAAGGAAATAATACAACTTAGAGCAGAACTAAATGAAATAGAGACCAGTAAAACAATAGAGAAAAATTAATAAAACGAAGAGCTCGTTCGTTGAAAATAAAAAATCAATAAATTTAACAAATCCCCAGCGAGGCTCACTAAGGGCAAAGAGAAAAGACATAAATAACTAAAATTTGAAATGAGAGATACCACAGAAATACAAAAGATCCTGTGAAAATATTATAAAGGACTATATGACACCAAATTTAACAACCTTGAAGAAATGGCCAATCTAGAAACATATAGTATACCTAGAGTGAACCAAGAAGAACTGGACAATTTAAATAGACCAATCAACACTAAGAGAATTGAAACAATCATACAATACCCCTCCAAAGACAGAATTCCAGGACCAGATAGTCCCATCAATGAGTTTTATTAAGCATTCAAAGAGAAACTAATGCTTATCCTCCTCAAACTCTTCCAAAACATTGAAGAAGAGGCAGTATTTTCCAACTCCTTCCATGAGGATAACATAACCCTAATACCAAAGCCTGGTAAGGATAACACGCATGCGCATGCGCGCGCACGCGCACACACACACACACACACACACACACACACACACACACAGTATAGACCAATATCTTACAAATAAAACACAAATAAACTCCTAACATTTGTGTTGATAAACACAAATGCAAAACTCCTAAATAAAATACTAGCAAATAGAATACAACATTGCATTGAAAAGACTATAAATCACAATTTATTGGGTTTCAATCCAAGGACACAATAATAATAAAACATACACAAGTCAATCAATGTGACATATCACATAACAAACTAAAAGATAAAAGCCATATGATTATAGCAAACGAAGCAGAGAAAGTATTTGACAAGAAACAACATCGATTTGTGATCAAACACAATAAAATTGATACAAAAGGAAGGTATCTCAAGATAATAAAGGCCATATATGACACACTTTCAGCAATATCATACTGAATGGGGAAAAACTGAAGCCTATTCTCCTAAAATCAAGAACAAGAAAGGGTGGCCCCTGTCACAACTGCTAATCAATATAGTACTGGAAGTTCTAGCCAGAGCAATCAGGCAAGAAATAGAAAAGGCATCCAAAGTGTGAGAGAAGTTAAACTGTTACCTTTTGCAGATAATATAACCCTTTATATAGTAAATTCTAAACACTCCACCAAAAAACTACTAGAAATAATAAACAAATACATAAAGTTGCAGGATACAAAATCAATTTACAAAAACCAATTGCATTTCTATATACCAACAACAAAACTTCAGAAAAAGAAATGAGAAAAACAATACCTTTGCAATCACAACAAAAACAACAAAATACCTACGAACAAGCTTAATAAAGAATGTGAAGGACTTATATACTGAAAACTATTAAGACACTACTAAAAGAAATTGAAGAGGACACAAGAAAATTGGAAAGATAATCCGTGTTCTTTGATTGGAAGAATCAACAGTTAAAATGGCTATATTATGCAAAACCATATACACATTTAGCACAATTTCCATCAAAATCCCATAGACATTCTTTTAAGAAATAGATTTAAAAATCATCAGATTTGTATGGTACCACAAAAACAAAACAAAACAAAACAAATTGCCAAAGCAATGTAACATAAAAAAAATAAGGTTGGAGGCATCACACTCCCTGATTTCAATCTAAACTAATAATGAAGACTGCTTGTTATTGGCAAAAAAACCCCACAAAAAAACAACAAAAAAAACCCAGACATGCAGAACAATGGAAAAGAAGTGAAAACCCCAAAATACACACACAAATATATGGATAATTTTTGACAAAGGAGCAAAAAATATACAATGGTGAAAAAGACTCTTTGGTAAATTGTGCTGAGAAAATTTGAAAACCACATGCAAAAGAATGAATCTGAACTGTATACCAAAATTGACTCAAAATGGATTAAAGACAACCACATAAGCCTCAAAACGATAAACTGTATACAAGAAAACATCGGTACTAAACATACAGACTTTGGGTTTAGAAGGGACTTCATAAACCTGACCTGAAAGACAAGAAAAGTAAAAGCAAAAATAAATGAATGGGACTATATCAAACTGAAAACTTCTGAAGAGCAAAAGAAACCATCAACAAAGCAAAAAGACAGTCAACCAAATGGGAGGAAGTATTTGCAAACAATGCCTATGATAAGGGGCTAATATCTAAAATATATACAGAACTTGTACAACTCAACAACAAAAATCAAACAATCCAATTAATAAATGGGCAGAGGACCTGAACAGACACTCCTCCCAGAAAGACGTATAAATGGCTAAAAGATACATGAAAAAATACTCAAATTCACTAGCTATTAGGGAAATGAAAATCAAAATACCACCTCATATTTGTTAGAATGGCTGTTATCAACAAGAGAAGGAACCGCAAGTGTTGGAGAAGGTGTAGAGAAAAAGGAATCCTCATACACTGCTGGTGTGAATGAAAACTGGTAAGACTGCTATGGAGGAAGTATGGAGGTTCCTCAAAGAACTAAGAATAGAGTTACCGTATGGCCCAGCAATCCCACTTCTGGGTATCTAACCAAGAAATTTGAAAACCTTAGTCTGCAGAGATATATGTACCCCAATGTTTATCGCAGCACTATTTACAGTGGCGAAATCATGGAAACAGCCAAAGTGTCCTTTGATAGACGATGGGATAAAAAAATTGTGGTACATTCACACAATGAAATATTACTCAGCTATAAAAAAAGATAAATTAGGGACATTTATGACAACATGGATGGACCTAGAGATCATCATGCAAAATGAAGTAAGCCAGAGAAAGAAAACCAAGAACCATATGAATTCACTCATATGTGGAACACAAAGCTGAAAACAACAAAGAAAGAAGAACTCATGGACACAATAATTTAGTGATTAGTGGTTATCTGAGGGTATGGGTGTAGGGGGTTGGGAGAGAAGGAACAGGGTCTCAAATATATGGTTATGGAAAGAGAACTGACATTGGGTGATGAACACATAACAGAACACATAGACAATGTATTGTAGAATTAAACACTTGGAACCTATGTAATTTTTAGTAACCAATGTCATCCCAATAAATTTAACAATAAAAAATTGAAAAAAACAAACAATAATATGTCTCAATAAATTGAAATACATACATATAGTTGTTTATTTCACCTTGGTTAAATTTTAGTAATTTGTAAATTAAAAGAAATTGATCTATTTCTTTTAAGTTGTTAAATTTATAAATGTAAATTTGTACTATTCCCTGATTATTAGTGCTAGATGTATTAGTCATAGTTCTCCAGAGAGAGAGAGTGAGAGAGAGCGAGAGAGAGAGAGAGAGATTTTTCTCATTTATTTTTATTTTTCAATTATATTTGACATACAATATTATATTGGTTACATTTATGTAATTTACAAAATCCTTTTTCTAATACATCCCAGCATGTGGTCTATGTTTAAGAATGTTCCATGTGCACTAGAAAAGAAGGTATAGCCTCTTTTGCTGGACAGAGTGTCCTGTAGATGTCAATTATGTCCAATTGTTGTAAGGTGTCATTAAGAGCTGATATTTCCTTATTTATTTTCTGTTTGGATGATCTGTCCATGGTTGTTAAGGGGGTGTTTATGCCTGCTACAATGATTATGCTTTTGTCAGTTTCTCCTTTCAGATATGTTAGTAGTTGCTTTGTATATCTTGGTACTTCCTGATTGGAAGCATATACATTAATTAGTGTCAAGTCTTCTTGTTGTTGTATTGTGCCTTTTATCACTATGTAATGTCTATCTTTGTATGCTGTTACCTTTTTTAACCTGAAATTTGTTTCATCAGATATCAATATGGCAACTCCTGCTTTTCTCTGGTTACCATTTGCTTGGTGTATTGTTTTCCATCCTTTCACTCTTGAGTCTGTATTTGTCTTTATGGCTGAGGTGTGTCTCCTGGAAACAGTATATGGATGGATTTTGTTTTTTAATCCAGTCTGCTCTCTGTGTCTTTTTATTGGTGAGTTCAGTTCAATAACATTTAGAGGGATAATTGATATATGAGGATATCCTATGGCCATTACTTTTGTTTGTTTGTTTGTTTGTTGTCTCAACTCTATTCCATTTATTCTGATGTTTTGTTTCAGGTTGAAGAGCCTCCTTCAGTATTTCTTGAAGTGCCAGTCTCATGCTGGCGAATTCTCTCAGCTTCTGTGTGTCTGAGGTCTTTATTCCTCCTTCATATCTGAAGGATAATTTTGCTGGATAATTTATTTTTGGCTGGAAGTTTCTCTTTTATAATATTTTGAATATTTGATTCCACTCCTCCTGGTTTGTAGAGTTTCTGCTGAGAAGTCTGATGGCAGCCTTATGGGTTTACCTCTAAAGGTTATAGTTCTTGCACTGGTTGCCTTGAGAATTGTCTCTTTGTCTTTGGTTTTTGACATCTTCAGTACAATGTGTCTTAGAGAAGGTCTGCTAGGGTCCATGTATCTAGGGGACCTATTTTCTTCTTGAATTTGGGGTTCCAGATCTTGCCATAGGTTTGGAAAGTTCTTGTCAAGTATTTGTTTGAGTATGCTCTGTGTAGAGTGCTCTGCTTCTTCTGCTAATCCTATTATCCTGATATTGTTCTTCCTTATGGAGTCAGATAGTCCTTGTAGAGTTATTTCAATCCTTTTGGTTCTGTATTCCCTATCTTCTTCTTTATGAGTTGTTTCCATGTTTCAATCTTCAATATCACTAATACTTTCCTCCATCTGGTTGGCCCTGTTTCCTATGGTAGTTATTTCATTTCTCATTTCTTTTATTGTATTATTTATCTCTTGAATATCCATCTCGTTCTTTCTTATAGTTTTAATTTCCTTGTTAAATTGTTCCTTTTGTTCACAGATTTCCTTTCTGAGATCATTCATCTTAGCTATGGTGTTTTGCCAGTAAGTTTTCATTTCTCTGAGAGCCTTTAGAATGGCTTCCTTATATTCTCTATCACTTAGTTCATAAATTTCTAGGTCTTTAAGATTCTTTTCAGGAGATTTTTCATCTTCTTTCTGAGCAGTTTTGAATTCTAAGGTACTCATATTGTCTTTTGTGTTCTTCTTCTTCAGCATGAGGGCTTTATTTTCAGCTGAGCCCAGGAGCTCTCTTTCTTTCTCTGATTGGTATTTTCATAGTGTCTTGCTATAGGCCAGACACTAGGTGGTTGCAAACTTGCTGGGGTGCAAGTTTTGTGAGAGAGGGGAGGTTTTTAAGCTGTATCTCAGGTCACCAGCAGCATTTGGGGATGGGGTGTGTCAGGCCACGATCTCTACCCTTCCTGCAGTTAGATGGGGAGGCTATGGGAGATGGAGCAAGCCAACGAAATGTGAGCCAGGGCTGCACCACCTCCTACACTTAGTTGGGGAAGCTGGAGGAAATGGGGGAGGCCAATGGGATGCAGGCCAAGGCCGCTCATGTTGGTCAGATGTATGTTGTCAAATCTGCCTTTCTCCCTTCTCCAGTATTTTACACCGGGCCCTGTTTCAGTGATTCATTTCTACAGCAACCACTCAGGGCCGAGTTTGCAAGCACCAGCTGTGTGAGGACACCAGCACTCCCACACCATGGGCTGGGAACTCCGGGCCGTGCATGAGCGCTGCGTGAGGGCACTGGATGCATGTGCACCACCAGCCAGGAGCTGTGGGCCAACTGAGGGCACTGAACGAGGGCACCAGATGCACATGCGGTGTGAGCTAGGAGCCCCAGGCAGTGCAAGGGCACTGAGTGATGGCACCAGACACACACGTGGCACAGGCGGGAAGCTGTGGCCCACCCAAGGGGCTGGGGCAAACACACTCCACAGGCTGGGAGCCATGGATCACAGGAAGGCACTGAATGTGTGCTGCAGGCCAGTAGGGGTGCTGTATCTGGGATGCTGTACCTGGGGCCCAGGGTAGGTAGTCCATAGTCCTCACTCAGCTTCCTTGCTACTCAGAGCTTCAGAACTTGGCTCCCAGACTTTGTCTCTAACATGCTGCTTTTAGATCAAGCTTCCTCACAGTCTCTCTGCATTCTGCCATTCTGGTTTCCACTTGTCTCTGGTTGGCCTCATCCTGCCCCTGTATCGTGGTGCTCTCTGATTTCTTTCTAGTTCCTTCATTTAGCAGCAGTGAGGTTGGGTCGCAATCCATCTCTGCTCCCCCTCCTCTCTCCTGCTTGCTCCTTTCTCTAACCTTCAGGTGTTTTCTTGTGATGCATGGATTTCTCAGTTGTCATTGTGCCACCCAGGGTTTCTCTTGCTGGCTCCTGGCTGGCCATTTAATTGTGTATCTCCAGGAGAGGTTTTAGGGATCCCCTCTCTGCTTGCCATCTTGCCAAACTCTCCTGAATGTTCAAATTTAAAAACATTACAGTAAAAGACATGTTGTCATTAATCCCCCTGAAAATACTCTCACTTGCTTCAAACACACTTATTTCATTGTTCTGGCCACTTCCTGAAGCAGTACTGGAAGTTCTCCTTCATGAGTATCTTTAGTTGCACTGACATGGCTGTCTCCATGTCCTGAATCAATTAAAAACATTTACCTTTCATAGTTATTTTGACTTTGGGGAAGAGTCAGAAGTTGCACGGTGCCAGATCCTGTGATTAAGGTGAATGAGGACACACCATGATGTTTTTATTTGACAGAAGTTTATGTTAATGTGTTATTTGTGATTCATGGTTTATGGCATACTTTGAAACACACCTTTTCTCTGCCATAGCTCACAATTGACTGATTGCACCAAACAAGCTGTCAAACACTGCTACTAAGGTTTGATGCACCACTTCCCGTATTGAAGATCCCTGCCTTTCCATTGGAAGGTGAAGATCCCTGTCTTTCTGTAGGATGGCACTTGGCATTCACCATCACTGTATGCTTGCTTTTTTTTTTTAATCACACCTCGTATATATGATGTCAGATGTGTAGTAGACTTGTTGGAGTTATCACTCTGTGAGGGGTATAAATATCTAACCATTATGGGGTTTTTTATTGTTAAATTTCTTGGGGTGACATCAGTTAGCAAAAATTACATAGGTTCCAGGTGTACAATTCTACAGTGCATCATCTATGAGTTGCATTATGTGTTTACCACCAGAGTCAGTTTTCTTTCCATCACCATGTATTTGACTCCTCCTCTCGCCATTCTCACTCCCTGCTCTCCTTACCCTAAGGTAACCACTAAACTATTGACAGTATCCATGAGTTTTTTTCTTTATTGCTTTCAGTTTCATATTCCACATCTGAATGAAGTCATATGGTTCTTGTTTTTTTTATAGACCCAAAATTAGTTTTAAAAACTACTATATCAATATTTTAAAAAATGATCCCCATGACTAGTCTAGTACCCACCTGGCACTATGCATAATTATTACCATATTATGGACTATATTCTCTATGCTTTACTTTAAATCCACAGGACTATTTTGTAACTACCAATTTTTAATTCTTAAGCCCTTCACCTTTTTCACCTTGTCTCCAAACTCCCATCCCATCCATCACCCCGATAAATCTAGTACCCACCTGACACCATACACAGTTATTACAATATTAGTTACTATATTTTTTATGCTATACCCTACATCTCCATGACCATTTAACAACAAATTTGTTCTTCTTAATCTCTTTCCTTTTTTCATTCATCCCCTCCTATCTGGCAATCATCAAAATGTTCTCTGTATTTATGATTTTGCCTCTTTTTTATTTGTTTGTTTACTATGTTCTTTATATTCCACATATAAGTGAAATCATATTGCATCTTTCTTTGTCTGACATACTCCACTCAGCACAATACCCTCCAGGTCCATCCATGCCTCTGCAGATGGCAAGAATCCATTCCCATCTATGGCTGAGCAACATTCCATTGTATATATGTTCAACCTACTCTTTATCCATTCCCCAAAGACAGACACACAGGCTGCCTTCACATCTTAGCTATAAACAATGCTACAGTGAATATATGTATGCACACATCCCCTAAAGTGGCATTTTGGGTTTCTTTGGATCAATAGCCGGAAGTGGGATTACTGGGTGCTTCTTTTTCTATTGTTATACCCTTTGTTTTAAAGTCTATTTTGTCTGGTAAAAATATTGCTATCTCAGCTTTTTCTTTTTCTATTTCTTGTTCCCATTTTCATGAAATATTTTTTCCTATCCCTTTATATTCAGTCTGTGTGTATCTTAGGATCAGAAGTCAGTCTCTTGCAGGCAATATACAGGGTCCGACAGAGGGAATCCCTTGTTTATGAGCAGGTAATCTATACATCTTTTATTACAAAATCACAAGCATGTAATTTTGTAACATAATGATATTTTAACTTCTTTAAGAGGGTATTTCTTCTGCTGAATCCTATATGTAAGGGTCTTGTTTTCTTATACATTCAGTCAACCTATGTCTTTTTAAATATGAATATTATGTATTTGGGCACAAAAAAGCAACGCACAACCAGAAACCACTATCATATTATCTCATCTAAGATCACAGAAATTAAGTTATTAAGAAATGCGAAGAGGAAACAATTCTTTAAAGTCCTATTTAATTTACTTTATTTGGCTATGTTCACAGTTCTAGCATGTCTATTTTCCTTGTAAGTTAAACTTCAATGGTATCTAATTCTCATTTTGCTTCTTCAATTTTCACCTAAGTAACAGATGAATTCAGCATTAAATGTAAATAGGACTCCAATTTTTTCTTCAAAGGTATAGTGGTTTTAGTTCTGCAAGTTTCTCTGAAAGTACTACAAGTGGTTGATGAGACAGAGAAGCATCAATGCCTCTGGATAAAAGTTTCTTCTCTGCAGCTCTGATTTCAAATCTGAACTCCTTTGACTTCCCTTTTAGAAAGTCCATGTTCTAAAGACAATTATTAACTTTGGCCCTTTCATTTGCCAGATGCAATTTTGCCTCCTTGAGATCCTCTTGTAGACATTTTTTCTAATACTAAAGTTGCAATTAGACTTTTTGAAGTTTTTCTAATTCAAGCTTGATTTCTTCATTTTTAGATTTGGTACAAAAAAAGATCTGAGGTCAAATCATTCACTGCAGGGATAAAATTTGCTAGTGAGGTATCTTTTGTTTCATGGGCCACTGCACTGCCAACCAAAGCATTCAGATACCTAGAACCAGTGCTAGAGAGATTGGCAGAGGGAAAATTCACACTCTCTATAAGAAGGTCTTGAAGATATTTGACTTATGACTCATATTCATATGCTTTCTCTTTCAAGTCCTTTATTACCAGGTGGACATCCCTGTCCCAAGCCCTGTTGCATTCTGAAAGATGATGTAAAATCTCTCTGGTGTCTGGATTTACCTCATATTGTGAAATGGAATAATCTCTAAATATTTTTTCAACCATGCAGCAACCTATGACTCTTTCTCCTATGCTTTTATAGCCACCACTCCTAACACTTCTTGAATATATGTCTTCTGATTGATACATTTAATTCATTTACATTGAAAGTAATTATTGATAGATATCTAGTTATTGCCATTTTATTATTCACATCTTTGGTCTTTGTTTTCTTCTTTTTCTTATTAAAGAAGTTCCTCCAACATTTCTTATAATACTAGTTGGGTGGTGATAAACTCCATTAGCTTTTTCTTGTCTAGGAAGCTATTTATCTGTCCTTTGATTCTAAATGATAGTTTTGCTGGGTAGAGTAATCTTGGTTGCAGGTCCTTGGTTTTTATCACTTTGAGTACTTCTTGCCAATCCCTTCTGGCTTGCAAAGTTTCTGATGATAACTCCACTGATAGTCTAATGAGAGCTCCCTTGTAGAAAACTAACTGCTTTGCTCTGGCTGCTTTTAAGATTCTCTTTGTTTTTACCCTTTGACATTTTAATTATGATATCTCTTGATATGGGCCTCTTTGGGCCCATCTTGTTTGGGACTCTCTGTGCTCCCTGGGCTTGTATATCTATTTCCTTTGCCAGGTTATGAAAGTTTTCAGTAATTAGTTACTCAAATAGGTTTTCAATTCTTTGTTCTCTCTCTTCTTCTTCTGGTACCCCTATGATGTGAATGTTGGTACAATTAATGCTGTCCCAGAGGCCTCTTAAACTATTTTATATTCTGGATTCTTTTTTCTTTTTGCTTTTCTGATTGTATGTTTTCTCCTATCTTATCTTTTAAATCACTGATTCAATACTCTCTTTCATCTAATCTACTATTGATTCCCTTCGATGTAGCCTTCATTTCAATTATTGTATTCTCTGTTTATGACTGGTTCTTTATATGTTTTTATCTTTATTTTTATGTTTCCTACCTCTTTGTTGAAGTTCTTCCTGAGATCACTGATCATCCTTATAACCAGTGTTTGAAACTATGCATCTGGTAGGTTGTCTCAATTTTCTTTAGTTCTTTGGAGCTTTATTCTGCTCAAAACACTCCTATAGAAACACTGAGAATAATATTTGATCATATATCTGGGCACCATGGCTCAGACAAGTTGATGCATAAAATTAATCATCACATTGAACTTAATATAATCATAAAAATACCAAAGTTTCATACAATAGGTGAAATTCTTTGGCATTTACAGCCAGACAAAGAGTTTTTTTACTTGACACCTAAACCATGATCCATAAAAGAAAAAAATTGATAAATTGGACTTCATCAACATTAAAGAAAAATCTGAGAATGGGAAGTGTATAGGAGACATTGAAAAGTTCTAACATATTCCTAGGGATGTAGAGGGGCAAGTGTATGTGTAAGAATGTGTGTAATAAATAAATAAATAAACCCATAGATTCAAGAAGCCAACAAATCCCAAATAAATTCATATAAAGATACTTCATAATTAATATCTGAAAAGAAATAAACTATAAAAACAGCAAGAGACAATGAAACATAAGGTAGATGGGAACACAAATCTGAAAGATAATGGGTTTCTTATCTGGAACCATGGAGACCAGAAGCAAGTGGCAGAATATTTTTCAAGTGCAGAAACAGTATACCTGCCAATCCCTAATTCAGTTACTGCCAAAAATATTCTTCAATAATAAAAGAAAATATGACATTCTCAGACAAAGAGAAAATAAGACAGTTTATTATATCCTTAAAGAATGATTAATAGAAGCTCTTCAAAAAGAAATAAATTATAACAGAGGAAGGCTGTGACATATAAAATGGTAAGAATAACAACAGAATGGGTAAAACTGGAAGTAAATGTCATAGAAAATCCTTCATTCAATGAGTTTTAAAACAATCTTTTGTAGTAGAAACAAAAGATTTAACACCATCTAGTGTAGAACTCAATGTATACAGGAAAAAATTCACAATATAATTATACTTAAAAAGTGGAATGATGAATAGAACAATGAGATAGAATATCAATAAAGTAATAGAATTTGAACAACACTATAAAATGATTGGATCTCATAGACATATATAGAACACACCACCTAACAACAATAGAATATAGAATTTTCTCAAGTGGACATGGAACACTTTCCAGGAAAGACCATATGTTAGGCCACAAAAAAGTCTCAATAAAATTTTTAAAAATTAAAACTATATAAAATATGTTTTCTAATAATGGAAGCAAACTAGAAATAAATACAAATAGAGAAAGTGGAAAATTCACAAATATGTAGAAATTAAACAACACACTCTTCAATAACCACTGAGTCTAACAGAAATCACAAGAAAATTTAGAGAAAATCTTGAGGCACAATGATAACAAAAATATAACATAACACAACTTGTGGGATGTAACAAAATCTGTGATGAGGGAAATCCTTACTGTAAATGCATACGTTAAAAAACAGAAATAACCTAACTTTATACCTTAATGAACTAGAATAGGAAGAGCAAATCAAACTCAAATCTAGTAGAACGAATGAAGTAATAAAGATTAAAGTGGAGACAAATGAAACATAGAATAGAAACTCAACTAAGCACAAAGTTGGTTCTTTAAAAAGATCAGTAAAATTTACAAAACTTTAGCTAGACTGCCTAATAAAAAAGAGACATTACTATCAATTTTTCAGACATAAAATGTATTATAAGGATTATAAGAGAATATAACCAAAATAATTGGGAAACTAAAGTGACCTTAATAAAACAAAGTTTTCTACATTTTATTTAAAGTGGTAAACAGCAGATGGTAAGAGGAGAGCACATTGTGGAGAAGGGGTTTCAAATATATGGTAATGGAAGGAGAACTGACTTTGGGTGGTGAGCATACAACACAACACATAGATGATGTATTATAGAATTGTACACTTGAAGCCTATATAATTTTGCTAACAGGTGTCACCCCAACAAATTTAATAAAAAAATTTTAAAAATAAAGTGGTAAAGCAGGAATACCAGCAGGCAGTGATGTAACATATGTATAACTTATTGTAATACCAAGAACCACCACAAAGAAAACAATTCAAAATCATATATTCAAAAACACTATTAATAATTAAAGATAGAATCTTAAAAATGTTGAAGTAACCCACAGGAAGGCAAGAAAAAAGAAACAAAGAAATGAAACACAGAAGAAACAAACACAAATAAATAATAAAATAATGGACTTAAACCCTAACATATCAATAATTTAAATGTGAATGGTCTAAATACACCAATTAAAAGACAGGATAAAACACAGAGCCCAACTGTATGCTGTCTACATGAATCTCACTTTAAACATAGGAAAATGATGAAAAATTATCATTGAAAAATTAAAAGAAAGCAGGAGGGGCTATATTAACAACAAATAAATTAGTCTTTTGAGTAAAGAAAATTACTGAGGATATGATAAAGTGTCAATATATCAAGAAGATATAGCAATTCTAAATGAGATTGCACCAAACAACAGAGTTTCAAAATACATGAAGTAAAAACTGATAAATCTAAAAGTGGAAGTTGATAAATCCACAATTTTAGATGGCAATTTCAACATTCCACTCTCAGCAATTAATAGAATTAATATACAGAAAATCAGTGAAGAGGGGGTTCCCTGGTGGTGTAGTGGCTAGGCTTCAGTGCTCTCAATGCTGTGGCCAGGATTTGATTCTCAGCCAGGGAACCACCATCCCCCACTGCCCCCCCCCCAAAAAAAAGAAAATCAGTAAAGATATAGAAAACTCAACATCATCAACCAATAGGATCTAATTGACATAATAGAACACACAAAGCTAGCAATACACACTTGTTTCAAGTGTGCAAGGAACATTCACCAATATACACCCTATCCTGAGTCAGAAAACAAATATCAACAAATATAAAGAATCCAAATCACATAGAAACCCTAAAAAGGAAGAAAATCCTATCACACTTTACAACATGGATGAACCTTGAGAACATGTTAAGTGAAATAAGCTAGTCACAAAATGACAAATACTTTGTAGTTTCATTTATATGAGGTATCTAAAGTAGTCAAATCCAAAAAAACAGAAAAGTAGAATGGTAATTACCAGGGTCTGAGGGGAAGAGCAATAGGGAGTTGTTTAATGGATATAGAGCTTCAGTTTTGCAAGATAAAAAAGTTCTGGAGATCTGTTTTACAACAATGTGAATATACTTAACATTACTAGATTTTACACTTAAAAGTGGTTAAGATGGTTTTTTTTAAAAATCACATGGAGTATGTATTCTGAGCATAATAAAACCCAACTAGAAATTAATAAAAAATAAACAACAGGAAAATCTCTAGATATATGGAAATTAAACAACATACTTCCAAACAATACATAGGATAAAGATAAAGTATCAAAGAAAAAATTTAAATATATAGAACTTAATAAAAATGAAAAAATAATATGAAAAATCTCTGGGCCCAACTAAGGGTGCTGAGAATTAAAGTTGTAGGCCTCTGTGCTTATATTTAAGAAGAGAAAAAGGTCTCAAATAAAAAAATCCAAGTTCCTACCTCAACAAAACATAAAACAGAACAAAATGAACCCAAAGCAAATAGAAAGAAGGAAATAATAAATGAATGACCAGAAATCAGTACAATTTAAAGAAGAGAAACAATAGAGGAGAAAACTAATTTGACAAAAATCTAATTGTTTAAACAAATCAAAAGAATTCATAAAACTCTAGCAAAATTGATAAAAATAAAGAAAAGACATAAATCATAAATATCAGCAATGAAACAATGGATATGAGAACACAGCCTGTAGCTATTAAAAGGATAAAAAAAGAACAAAGTTCCAGTTCTCAAACTTCCTGATTTCTAAACTTATTATAAAACCACAGTAATAAAAATAGTGTGGTATTGGCATAATGATAGATATATAGTCCAATGGAATGGAATAGAGAGCCCCCAAATAAACTCTAACATATATGGTTAAGTGATTTTTGACAAGGGTGCCAAGACCATTCAATGAAGAAAGTACAGTTTTTTCAACAAATTATGTTGGAAAAGTGGATATTCATATGCAAAAGACTGAAGTTGGACCCTTATACAATATGCAAAAATTAACTCAAAATAGATTAAAAGCCTAAACACAAGAGCTAAAACTCATAAAACACTTAGAACAAAAGATGGGGGGAAATCTTTGTGACAATGGGTTTGGCAATCATTTCCTGGATATTATACCAAAACACAGGCAATAAAAGAAAAAAAATGTACATATATAAATTTAACTACATCAAAATTTAAACCTTCTGAGTATCAAACAATACATTCAAAAGAGTAAAGATTATGTGATGGAAGAAAATATTGGCAAATTTTAGATATGATAAGATATGTACTATTTTGCTAGGACTGCCATACCAAAATACACTGATTGCCATAACAAAATAGCATAGATTGGGTAGCTAAAAGAACAGAAATTTATTTCCTCACAGTTCTGGAGGCTGGAGGTCAAGTTCTGGTGAGAACTCTCTACCTGTCTTGCAGATGGCCACCTTCTCACTGTGTCTTCACATGGTCTTTCCTCAGTGTATGCACATGGAAACAGATCTCCCTCTTCTTTTCTTGTAAGGCCATCAATATTATCAGATTAGGACCACAACCTTATAATCTCATTTAACCTTAATTATCTCCTAAAAGCCTAATCTCCATATACAGTCACATTGAGGGTGAGGGTATCAACATATGAACTTTGTGGAGACACAATTCAATATCTGTAGTTGGATGGCTTAAATAACAGAAACTTATTTTCTCACAGTTCTGGAGGGTGTAAGTCAAAGATTGGGATGCCAGCAGGGTTAGTTTCTTCTGAGGTCTCTTTCCTCAGCTTGCAGATGGTCACCCTCTTTCTGCCTCTTTACATCGTTGTCCTTCTGTGCACGTGCAACCTTGGAGTGTCTTCATGTGTCCGAATTATCTCTTCTTATAAGAACAGCAGTCAAATAGGACTAAGACCAATGCTAATGGTTTCCTTTTTATTTAATAACCTCTGTAAAGGCTTGAACTCCAAATACAGTCACATTTTGGGATATGCAAAATAAGGCTTCAACGTGAATTTTGGGGAAATCCACTCCTTTAACAGTTTATAATTCAACAACAATAATAACAACAGAGACAACCAGATTTTTAAAAATGGATAAAAGGAAATGAAAAAACATTTTTCCAAAGAAGATATGCAAATAGCCAACAAGCACATAAAAATATGCACAAAATCACTAGTAATTCGGCAAGTGCAAAGCAAAACCACAATGAGATGGCACCTCACAACCATTAGGATGACTACTATATATAAAAAAAAGAAAAGAACAAGTGTTTGTGAGGATGTCCACAGTGGTGAGAATGTCAGGCCACAATGGAAAACAGCATGGTCATTCCTCAAAAAATTAAAAATAAAAATTACCATATGATACAGCAATTTCACTACTGGATTTATATCAAAAAGAATTAAAATCAAGGTCTTAAGGAGATATTTGTACACCCATGTAGCAGCATTTTCTACAATAGCCAAAATGTGGAAGCAACCCAGGTGCCTATTGATGGGTGAATGAATAAACAAAATATGGTCTATTCATACAATGGATATTATTTGGGCTTAAGAAGGAAGGAAATTCTGACATATGCTACATAGTGTATGAACATTGAGGACATTATGCTAAATAACATATGCCAGTCACAAAAAGATAAATACTATATGATTCCACTTATATGAGGTATCCAGAGGAGTCAAATCCATAAAGACATACAGTAGAATGGTGGTTGCCAGGGCCTGAGAAGAGGGGAAAAATAAAAAGCTGTTATTTAATGGGTATAAAGTCTCAGTTTTGCAATATGAAAAAGTTCTTGAGATTGAGTGTCCAACACTGTGAATATACTTAATACTACTGAACTGTACACTTAAGAATTATTAAGATAGTAAATTTTATTTTATGTATAGTTTACTACAATGATAAAAAGTTAAAAAAAAATAAGAAATACGGAGAAGACATAAGATAGCAGTGAGAGAGGAGATCCTTGAAACCTCTCCTGGAAAATATGATTGAACAACCAAGATTCAACACAGGAAACCCTGAGTGGCACAGTCTCAGCTTAGAGATCTCCACATTGCAAGAAAACACTTGAAGGTCAGAAAAAGAAGGGGAAAATGGGATAAAAGGAAGGGAGCAGAGTGGAGATGGGGCTGAAGAACCCAACCCTACCAGGGGCTGACAGAAAGAACAAGTAGGAAGCCAGGGAACAGTGGCCTAAGAGCAACAAAATTCTGGGTGGGTTGGAGGCCAAGTTGTGACAACAATGGAAGTGAGGGTGGCTAAATCCCTGTGAAACTGTGGGGGAGTTGAAACCCCAAATGAGCTGCAGTATGCTAGGTCCCCAACAGGAGTGCTGTGCCCCAGGGCAGGTTAGAGGCTGAACAAAGCATCTGAACTACCCTGGGAGAGAATAGGGCCCCCAGCAACACCATGGCACAGCGAATACAAATTGGCTCTAAACAAGTATGAAACTGAGAGCCAGCTGCCATAGAAACACTGACCAGAATAAAACACAGTCCTGGATGAGACATAGGTTCAGGAGTTAGGAGAAAGACTGAGAAAGTGGCATACACTCAGCCTGCAACCAACCTGATCACAGCCTACTCCCAGTCCAGCCATCACCTGGGTTGCCTGGGCATCATTGATAAACAGACTAGTATTGCAGCAAAGTCAGCAACTGGGAAGCTACTGCAGTAAAGAAGGCAACTGCAGACCATACCAAACCCAAACCCTGACAGAAACCAGACACTGAGCTTGGCTGCTTCCCCTAATTCTCTCCCAAAGCTTGCACCCCCAGTTCTACCAAGTGTCTGCTCTACAGCCAGCTGGGCGGGGGGAAGGAAAACATGTGCTCTTTCCAACAAATCTCACACTCACAAAAACAGGCAGTAGAGCTCAGGAAAACTCCAAAACACAGGCAGAACAGCTTGTCCCTGCACTGATTCCAGAGGAATAGCACACCATCACATACCACATTTTGCAAAAGATGAGGCACATTGAGACCAAGGTGACTAGATCAAAAGAAGGGAAGCCCACCTTGCAGAAAAGTTCCCAGGATAGCAGTTCAAATGACATATATGTGAAGATGTTACAGCAATACCAACTGGGAAGAGAAAGAATCTCTCTATATCTGCCACAATAAAAGCCATCATGCCCAGAAAAAGAAACACATCAAATACAAGGAGTACCTCAGGATTCAAAGCCACTCAGAACAAAATGAAAAATCTCCAGAAAAGAAACTTATATATCTGGAAATATATGCTCTAAGTGACACAGAATTCAAGGCTGCAGTTCTTAAGACACTCAGAGAGCTGAAGAATATTGGCAGAATACCCAAACACAGATAAATAATCTCAGAAAGGAAATCTGTGAACAAAAGGAACATTTTAACAAAAAAATTGAAAATATAAAAAAGAATCAAATGGAAATTCAAGAGATAAACAATGCAGTAAAAGAACTGAGACATGAACTAACTACTAGAGGAAAGAGAGCCAACCAAATGGAGGACAGAATTAGTAATATTGAAGAATGGAACATGGAAACAACACAGAAAGAAGAAGATAGAAACTCAGAATCAAAATAACTGGAAGAACTCTACAAGAACTATCTGACTCCATTAGAAAAAAAAACAGCGTTAGAATAATAGAAATAGCAGAAGGTGCAGAAAAAATTCTACAGAGAAATTACTCAAAGAGTAGATGAGAAATTTCCAAACCGATGGTAAGATCTGGAACCCCAAATTCAAAAAATAAATAGGACCCCCTAGCTACCTGGACTCCAGAAGATCTTCTCAAAGACACATTATAATGAAGACGTCAAAAAACAAAGACAAAGAAGGAATTCTGAAGGTAGCTAGTAAAAAAACCCCAAAAAACTGTAAGCTTTAAAGGAAAGCCCATCAGGCTATCATCACACTTTTCAGCAGAAACTCTACAAGCCAGGAGAGAGTGGAATCAAATATTCAAAATATTAAAAGAGAGAAACTACCAGCCAAGAATAATTTATTCGGCAAAATTATCCTTTAGGTATGAAGAAGGAAGAAAGACCTTTTCAGACATAAGGAAGCTGAGGGAATTCTCCAGCATGAGGCTGGCATTTCCTGAAATACTGAAGGAGACTGTTTGACCTGAAACAAAAAATTAAAATAAATGGGGGAGAGTTGGGAAAACAAAAAAGAAATTATAAAGGGAGGAAGTAAAGGCTATACAAAATCCTCATATATCAATCATCACTCTAAATATAAATGGACTGAACTTACCAATAAAAAGGCACAGAGTAACAGACTAAACTAAAAAACAAAACACATCCATGTAATAACTATATATGGTATCAGATGAGAACCAAATATCTCAGAATAAATATACTGTTAGGTATATAAATGTCTCATCACTATGTTATACACCTGAAATGAATATAATATTTTATGTCAAGTGTAATTGAAAAATAAAAATAAATGAGGGAAAAAAACATCCATATGCTGTCTCCAAGAGACACACCTAATCCATGAGGACAAACACAGACTCAGAGTAAAGGGATGGAAAACAAGCTTTCAAGCAAATGGCATCCAGAGAAAAACAGAAGTTACTACTGATATCTGACAAAACAGACTTCAGGATAAACAAGGTAACAAGAGGTAAAGATGGACATATCATAGTGATAAAAAGGACAATACAAAAACAGAAAAGACATGACATTCATTAATATATATG
Organism: Lyroderma lyra; assembly: GCA_004026885.1. Taxonomy (NCBI): domain Eukaryota; kingdom Metazoa; phylum Chordata; class Mammalia; order Chiroptera; family Megadermatidae; genus Lyroderma; species Lyroderma lyra. Next base: position 7,578 of record PVJL010007895.1, on the reverse strand, counting down.
GCCCCAATCAGGAAGCACCAAAATTTATAAAGCAACTACTAATAGATCTAAAAGCAGAAATTGACAAAAGCACAATCATAGTAGAGGACATAAACACCCCCTTAACAATCATGGACAGATCATTCAAACCATAAAATAAATAAGGAAATATCAGCTTTAAATGACACATTACAGCAATTGGACATAATTAACATTTACAGGTCACTTCATCTGACAACACAAGACTACATTCTTTTCTAGTGCACATGGAACATTCTCAAGAATAGACCATATGCTGGGACACAAAAGTAGCCTCAGCAAATTGAAGGAGATAAAAATCTTACCAAGTGTATTCTCAGAACAGAAAACTTTGAAATTGGAGATCAACTGCAAAAGGAAAGCAGAAAAAAAATCACACATACATGGAGATTAAACAAGATGCTACTTTAAAATGACTGGATCAAAGAAGATATCAAAGATATTAAAAATACATAGAAACTAATGAAAATGAAAATACATCATATCGAAATTATTGAGACCCATCAGAAAGCAGTAATGAGAGGGAAATTTATACCATTACCTGTTTCTTAAGCCTATCTTAAGAAACAAGAAAAATCACAGGTAAACATCCTAACATCTGATCTTAAAGAACAAGAAAAAGAACAGCAAAAACCCAAAGTCAGCAGAAGAAAAGAAATAATAAAAATTAGAGCACAACTAAACAAAATTGAAAACAGAAAGACAATAGAAAAAAATTAATGCAAGAAAGAGCTGGTTCTTTGAAAAAAATCAATAAAATTGACTAACCTCTGGGTAGACTAACCAAAGGGCACAAAGAAAAGAAACAAATAACCAAAATTAGAAATGAAAAGGGAGAAATTATGACTGACACTACAGAAACACAAAGAATCATAATAAAATATTATAAAGGGCTTTATGCCACCAAATTTAAAAAGCATAGGAGAAATTGACATATTTCTAAAAACATATAGTCTACCTAGACTGAACTAAGAACTAGATAATCCAAATAAACCAATCAATGGTAATGCAATTGAAATGATCATCCAAAACCTCCCCAAAAGCAAAAGACCAAGATCAGATGGTCTCACCAATGAGTTTTACCAATCATTCAATGAAGAATTAATGCCTATCCTCAGACTCTTCCAAAAAACTGAAAAAGAGACAATACTTCCCAAGTCCTTCTACATATAGACCAATATCTCTGAGGAACACAGATGCAAAAATCCTAAACAAAATATTAGCAAATAGAATAGAACAATCCATCAAAAAGATTATACACCACAATCAGTGACATTCATCCCAGGAGCACAAGGATGGTTCAACATATGCAAATCAATCAATGTGATAAACAATCTGAAAAATAAAAACCATATGATCATATCAACTGATGTAGAAAAAACATTTGACAAGATACAACATCCATTTATATCAAAACACTTAATAAAATAAGCACAGAAGAAAAGGACCACAATATAATAAAGGCCATATATGACAAACCCTCAGCTACTATCATACTGAATGGGGAAAAGCTGAAGCCTATTCCCCTAAAACCGGGAACAAGACAGTGATGTCTCCTGTCACCACTGGTATTCAATATATTACTGGAAGTTCTAGCCAAAACAACTAGGCAAGAGAAAGGAATAAAATGTATCCAAATTGGGAAAGAAGTCAAACTGTCACTATTTGCAGATGACATGATATTTTACATAGAAAAATTCCTAAGACTCCACCAGAAAACTATTAGAAACAATAAACAAATGCAATAAAGTTGCAGGATACAAAATCAATGTACAAAAATCAATTGCATTTCCATATACAAAAAACAGAACCTCAGAAAAAGAAATGAGAGAATCAAAAGCTTTTGTGATTGCAAGAAAAAGAATAAAATTCCTGGGAATTAACAAAGAATGTGATGGACCTATACACTAATAGTGTCTTATAGTGAAAACTATAAGACGCTATTAAAAGAAATTGAAGAGGACACAAAGAAATGGAAAGACATTCCGTGTTCACAGATTGGAAGACTTAACATTGTTAAAATAGCCATATTATGCAAAACAATATACTACTTTAATGAAATTCCCATCAGAATCCCACAAACATTCTTTCATGAAATAGATTTTAAAAAATTATCAGATTCATATGGAACCACAAAATACCCTGAATAGCCAAAGCAATCCCACATAAAAAGAATAAGACTGGTTTGATTGTTATTATATAAGGCAATAATCATGGAGATATAATGTATAACATGGGAATATAGTCAATAAGGTTGCAGTAACTTTGTGTAGCTTCAGATGGGCACTATTAATAGATTGGTTGTGGTGATAGAAGGAGGGTGGGATGGGTGGGTATAAAAGGGGAAGAAATCAAGAAGTACAAATTCACAGTCACAGAGTAGTCACAGGAATGTAAAGTGCAGTATAGGGCATATAGTCAACAACGTTGTAATAACTATGAAAGGTGTTAAAGGGGAACCAGATGTATAGGAATGAGAATTTAGTAAGATATATAAATGACTCTCTCTGTGGTGTACACCTGAAACCTTTATAATATCATATGTAAAATATAATTTAAATATAAAAATTCACAAAAGGAGAAAATCACACTCCTCAATTTCAATATATACTACAGCATGTCAATCATCAAAACAGCTTGGTATCAGCAGAAAAACAGACACAGAGACAGCTGGAACAGAATTGGAAACCCAGAAATAAATCCACAAATATATGGACAAATAATTTTTATACAGAAGCAAAAAATATACGACAAGGAAAAGAAAGCCTCTCCTGTAAATGGTGCTAAGAAAATTTGAAAATCATATGCAAAACAATGAATCTGAATTGCCAACTGTCACCATATACTTGGTAATTAATTCACAATGGATTAAAGGCCTCCACACAACACCCAAAACGATAAACTGTGTAGAAGAAAACATTTTTACTAAACTTATAGACCTTGGGTTCAGGGAGAACTTTATGAACCTGGCCTCAAAGGCATGGGAATTAAGAGCAAAAATAAATGAATGGGACTATATCAAACTAAAAAGCTTCTACACAGAAAAAGAAACTATCAATAAAACAAAGAGACAGCCAACTGAATGGGAGAAAATATATGCAAAAAATGCATTTGATAACGGACCAATATCTAAAGTATATAAAGAACTAGTACAACTCAACAACAAAAAAAACAAACAGTTCAATTAAAAAGTGGGCAGGGGGCTGCTTTTCACTCTTGGGTCAGCCTGCTCCACCTCTTGGAGTTTTCACAAACTTTCTCTTGACTGAATTCTTTCTTTTGACAGACAAATAACCGAGGGAAAAATCACCATTTCACAGTAACATCTACCTGGTGCATGCAATTCTGATTATTGCTAGCTACTATAGTGCCAAGAGTTCCTGCATACATCACTTTCAGATAAAACCCTAAAAGGGTGCTTGCCATCTGAGTCCCAGTACTCATGTGAGCCACTAGAATATGTCAGACTATTTTAAAAGGTTACCAGTTGTCAAATGTGTCTTCTCCAGGATACAGCAGTTCCACTTTAAAATGCTGACTCTCCAGGCATTTTAACCAATCTTCCTGGAGATAGAAGTCCTAGATCTACACCAGTCTCTTCTCAACACAGCTGGTCTCAATTTCCATCTCCCACCCACCTATGAACAAGGGACAACATCTCCTTCCTGGCAGAGCAAGAGGGTGAGACCCTGATTAGGACTTTGCCCCCTCTCAGCAGGAAGTAGCTACAGAAAAGACACACCATCCATTTTCCTATAAGATTTCAAGGTCTCAAACCCTTGAAGGGGAAAATTACAGAGTAGGCAGGGAAGTAGATATAAGCAGAAAGGGAAAAATTGTCCCAGTTCATTATCTGCTGCCTCTAAATTAAAAAGATAAAGAGAAGAAGTGAGGAAAGGGGAATTGCCTATAAGTGGGACCATTAACAGATGCCCTGAATTTAGGAGTAAGTCCTGGCCCATTATCAGCTATTCTAAAATTGAAAGGGTAAAAAGCCCCACCTATGCAACAATCGGCCCTACTTCTCAAAATTATATTATTATGTAGCTTTAGCCCTTTTCAGAAGGATCATTCAGGGGGAAAAAGGGGAGGAGTTTATACCCAGAGATACAAAAACTCCCAAACAATGAAAAGGGGGGCTGCTTCCAGCTCTTGAGTCAGCCTGCTCCACATCTTGGAGTATACTTTTCCTTTTAAATTTTCTATAATAAAATATATATATATATATATATAAAGTGGGCAGAGGACCTAAATAGACACTTCACCCATGAAGACATACAAATGGTCAACAAACATATGAAAAATTCCTCAACTTTATTAGCTATTAAGGAAATGTAAATCAAAGCCACAATGAAATACTACTTCACACCTGTTAGAGTGGTTATTATCAACAAGACAAGTAATAGCAAGTGCTGGAGAGGCTGTGGAGAAAAAGGAACACTTGCACACTGCTGGTTGGAATGCAAATTGGTACAACCGCTAAGGAGGACAGTGTGGAGGTTCCTCAAAAAACTGGGAATGGAATTACCACATGACCCAGCAATCCCCCTTCTGAGTATTTACCTCCAACATTTGAAAGCCTTAGTCCATAAAGACTTATGTACCCTAATGTTCATTGCAGCACTGTTCATAATGGCCAAGTCATAAAATGACAAAAGTGCCCTTTGATAGATGATTGGATAAATAAGCTGTGGTAGATATACACAATATTACTCAGGTGTAAGAAAAGATGAAATACTGTCATTTGGAACAAAATAGATAGACCTTCAGGTCATGATGCTAAGGTAAATAAGTCAGAAAGAGAAAACCAAGAACCTTATGACTTCACTCATATGTGGAATATAAAACTGAAAACAACAAAGAAACAAAAACTCATGGACACAGTCAATAGTTTAGTGGTTACCTGAGGGCAAGGGTAGAGGGGGTGTGAGAGGAGGTAGGGAGAGTCAAATATATGGTTATGGAAAGGGAACTAAATCTGGGTGGTGAACACATAATGCAACATATAGATGATGCACTGTAGAATTGTATACCTGGAACCTATGTGATTTATGCTAAGCAATGCCACCCCAATAAATTAAGAATTAAAAAGGATTCTTTCCCCTCCAAATTTCAAAAACTGAAATCCAATAATGTATGAAAAAATAATATGATACAGCTAAGTGTATCTGGATTTACTCCATATATGCAAGTCTGGGACAGTATCAGTCAATGCAGGGAGTTCTAGTCAAGATGGCAGAATAGGTAAAAGCTGTGCTCACCTCCTCCCATGAACACATCAATCATAACCAAATTATAGAACAATCTACCTGGAGAACCACTTGAAAGCTAGCTGAATAGAACTCTTATAACCAAGGACATAAAGGAGAAGCCACATCAAGAATGGTAAATGGTAGGAAGGGTAGAGACACAAAATGGGCTGGTCCTACACCCATGTGTGATGGTTGAGAACAGGAAGCGATATCTTGGCTGCAGAGATCTCTTCTGAGGAACAAGGGGTTTCAGCCTCACAGGGCTCCAGGGCCAGAATGAGGAGTCCCTACAACATCTGGCTGTGAAAATCAACAGGAATTCTCTCTGGAGGAAATGGGGTGGGGGTGCTGCTGAAAAACCAGGTGTCCTCTTAAGGGGCCTGGACAGACTTAATGACTCACAAACACTCACCCTAAACTCCAATGAAGGGACAGCAGCTCAAAAGGCTCCAGACACACCCGAGGAAAAACTGAATTGATTGGCTTCTGGGTAAAAGCTGGGGGATAGATGCCATTGTTTCTGTGTTGAGCCCTCTTTTCACACAGCCTGCAGGCCCAGGCAAGTGCCAAATCTTAATCTGCATTAACCTGGTGAACTGCACTCACCCCACCCTCGTGACTTCCTGAGACTGCACCCCACCCAACACTTGCACCACCAGAGGTTCCTTCAGTTGCTGTTCCTCAAGGGCAGCTGACCTCTACCTAAGATGCAGACTTTAAAAATAAATTTTCCAAGGTCACAAGGTTCCAGGCAGGTGATGGCTGACCTTGGCACACTCTACATTTTTCCGAGGGGCCCCAGGTTGGGAACTGCTGGAAGCCAACCTTAGGTCACAGCATGGCCTCTCTCACAGGCTTCTGGACCCAGCACACAAAGCTAGCGACCAGCTGGGAATTGCTTTGTAGCTTCTAACAGGTGGCCATTGCAGGACACAGGAAGGGGCTGACCTTGATCTTCACTGGAGCCCCTTCTACAGGGCCCCAGAACTAGTACACTTGGTGGTTGGCTTCAAACCACAATAGAGACCACCTGATTAGCTCACAAATGGCTCACTCATAGAGTGGTCTCAGCAGGAATCAGAGCTCCACTAGGGCAAATCCCACTCTGTGGTGTCAGCCCCCGCCCCAACTTATCTGCTGTAGTCACAGCAATCCTTCAGTCAGTCGGCCTGAAGGTCAGTGCCTCCCACTGACATTAGAAATGATAAATGAATTCAGTAAAGTAGCAGGACATAAATTTAATACTCAGAAATTGGTTACATTTTTATATACTAATAACAAACTATCAGAAAGAGAATTTAAGAAAACAATCACATTTTCAATTGCATCAAATAATAAAATACCTAGGAATAAATTTAACCAAGGAGGTAAAAGACTTATACTTAGAAAATTATAAGACACGGAAGAAAAAAATTGAAGATACAAATAAATGGAAGCATATACCATGCTCATGAATAGGAAGAACGACCATCATTAAAATGTTCATACTACCCAAAGTATCCTATATATTCAATGTAAACCCTATCAAAATACCAATGGAATTTTTCACAGAACTAGAGTAAATAATCTTAAAATTTATATGGAACCACAAAAGACTCAGAATAATCACAGCAATCTTGAGAAAGAACCAAGTTGGAGGTATTACAACACCTGATATCAAACTATACCACAAGGTTATAGTAATCAAAACAGACATAGATCAATGGAACAGAATACAGAGCCCAGGAATAAACCCACACCTATATGGTCAATTAATCTATGCCAATGGAGGCAAAAATATACAATGTTTGTAAAGATAGTCTGTTCAATAAATGGTGTTGGGAAAACTGGACAGATACATGCAAAATAATGAAATGAGACCACCTTCTTACACCATATACAAGAGTGAACTCAAAATGGATTAAAGACTCAAATGTAATATCTGAAAACATAAAACTCTTAGAAGAAAACATAAGCAATAAATTTTTTCACGTTGTTCTTAGTATTATAATATTTTTTCAGATATATCTCCTCAGGCAGAGAAAACAAAAGAAAAAATAAACAAATGGGACTATGTCAAACTAAAAAGGTTTTGCACAACAAAGGAAATCCTCAACAAAATGAAAAGACAGAAGAAGACAAGATGGCGACTGGAGAGGAGGTTCCTAAAGCCTCTCCCAGAAAACACAATTGAACGGCCGACCAGGAGCCAAGAAAGCGGACCCTGAGTGACAAACCGGCTGCTGAGAAATCCACAAATCGCAAGTAAACCTGAAGGCTGGCGAGAAAGGGGCGAGTCGGGGAGAGGGAAGGGAGCAGAGACGGACCA